>VXBQ01017623.1:165053-207719 GCA_013400175.1 Phainopepla nitens
GGGGCGCGCTCGGCGCAAGGAGCGAGCCAGAGACCGCCCCCGGGGAGGCAAACCCGGTCACGACGGCGACCGTGAGCGCCGCTGCTCCGAACGCCCGGCCCACGGCCCGGACGCGGGGGAGGAGGCGCCGCTCGCCTGCGCCGGGCGAGATGGCGGCGGGCGGTGTCTCCCGGCAGCACGGCGCGCGTCCGGCCGGGCCGGTGCTCCTGGGGCACGGGGAGCCCTGTGGGCCTGGGAGCGCCGGAGGGAAGCTCCTGATGGAAAGGCCCCAAAGCGCGGACACTGTGCGAGCGCGGCTGTGCGTTTGCCAGAGCAAGCACGGGGGACACGGTGAGCTCCGCGGAGAGTGGAGTGAAACGCAGAGAGGTCACACCTCGTCCCCCACAGATCCTCCTCTGCATCTCTCCGGCTGCGGAATTGCATGCTGTGGTGTCCAGCATAAGCCCAGCTCGTGAAGGTGTTGAAAATGAGTTTGTTACCTGGAAGTTGTTCTGGAGGGAATTGCAACAGCATTGTCTCAGGAAAGAGGATGCGAGGGCGTGTCAAGGCGGGTACATTGCATTCGATAAAAAGTAGAAGGAAGGCCTATTAGTGTTAAGTCTTTGCTGAATGAAGGGACAAAAGGCTGAACGTTAACAAGAAGGGAAAGTTTCTCACTGCTGCGAAGCAGAAATTCATTACTCCTGGACCCTCATTGTTACATTCACAAAGCTCATCATAGGTCGCAGAGACAAAGCAGGGCTGGTATGTGATAAACCAATGCTCTGAGAATTAGTAAGGTATTTAAATTGTGATATAGCCCACTAATGGATGAATTATTAGATATATTATTATGATATGAATGTATCATTAGATATTTCATTAACTGAATGACTACACTTACAAGAATTGTTTAATTGTCTTTATTCCACGATAAGAGGTGCCCAAAGGACAGAATAAGCTCCCAAGATAATAGAGTAACAAAACTAAAAAGCATTAGTGGAAGATACCAAATATTAAAGTATTTTAATGACATCAGTTTCTACGCAAAGGGCAGCACTGACAAAACAAGCAGTAATCGTTAAAATTAAAATTACAAACAATTTATAGTAAGCTGTTTTTTAAGAGCTCATGATTTTTTTTAAAAAAATCATGGTCTTGGCTGAAATTGTACAGACTGACCTGATTGAAAGCAGTGCTGTTGTTGGTACTATAGTACATCTGGAGATGGCTGGTTGACTTAGTTTGGGGGACAAGAAAACAATCTTTTCTTCTAGCTAAAAACCCCACAGCCTTTTTTATTTTTGAAACATCAAGAGGCCAAAAGTCCCACACTTGGCAATGGCAGCCTGATGAGGCATATCCCTCATGTGAAAGCCAAGTTGTACTTTATTTCAGACCTAAGGGGACGAAGCCTTGCATGTTTGAGGGCAATTGCACCATAATATATCAAGATTCCGTGTTGGTGCCATCATGCTGCCATCAGCTTTGCCTCAGCTTTGCCTCAGCTTTGCCTCAGCTTTTCCACAGCTTTGAGTTAGAGCTGAAGCACCTCAGGAGTCCTGGCAGTGACAAGTAGCACTTGATAGCCAACAGTTGTGTTAGCCCCTTTCTGGCTCCTCGGACAGTGAGCCTGGGTCTGGAGCAAACCTTGTTGTATGAAATCAAAGTTAACATTGTCATCTTTTGAATGAGCCAAGCTGTCTCTATTGTTTAGGGTCCATGCCCTCAGTTCACTTGGCTGACGGCAAGGGCCCTGTGTTGCAGAGAAGCTTTTCTGGAAGAATTGGGTATTTTGTATAATCCCAGCTGCTTTGAGTGTGCTGGTGTAAGCATTTCCAGCAACATACACAAAATTTTGAAATTAAGATCAGTTTTATTATATTGCAGGCTGCTATTATGCAGTCTGTACTCTTCAGCTGACCACAAATGCTACTCTTTGACCTGCAATTCAAGAGCACATTTTCAGTGTCTTGTCTTTCTCAGTACTTAAACTCAGCTCATTTTAGTGTTATTTTAGTGCAAATATCTGCTCTATTTCCAGTCCTGTGTGCTTAGTCTTGTCAACTCTAGAGCTAATACATTGTTTCTAACAGAAAATCAACGTATTTTCCTTTTGCTCCAGTAAAACTGATAAAGATGGAAGCTCTTTTCTCACACTGCAATCTCTAGCATAGCAGTGGGACAAGTCAGCTCTGTTTATGAAGTGTTCACCACCTTCAGCTGAAGCTTTTTCCCCTCTAGTCCTAATGTATGTGTTCTAGCAGTGTGGGGAGATCCATAGTGGAGGACTAAGACATTCTAAAGTTGACAGCATCACATGCAGAAATGTTCATTTGCACATCACCTAAAATATGACTTCAAGACAAACCACCATTGTATAATATCTGCCCACATGCTTAATGTTGTATAATTATTTCCAGTACACTGAGTATCATGTATAATTACTTCCAATACACTTAATATGAAAAAAAGCTTCTCTGATCATACAGGCAGTACTTTGGATGATGATGTTAGTTATCCCCATGTCCCCAGGCCCAAGGCTTAACTATTTTTTCTGAACAGTGCAAAAGAGATCATTGAGGGAAAAGGCTGATGTACCTGTAATTTGGTAGGTTGATTGGAGGAGAATGTGTGACTTGCAACCTGCACAGCAAGGAGCTGTTTTACATGTTCCTGTCTTTCTCCACAGAGGGTAACTCACTTTGTGTTTTGTATAGCTGCAAAGCTGTTCAAATCAGCTGCCACTAAATCTAAATAGAGTAGCTTGGCTCTTTGAGAATATACCCACTGGGAGAGATGAAAGATACGTAGACTCATAGGTGAGGCCACTCCTACAGAATCCTTAATTTTACTGGCTGTCATTAAAAGTAATAAGTAACAAGCAGACGTCTTGTGATGAGGCTGTGATTAGGAGGAAGAAAGATTTGTTTTACTTCATGAATCATCTGCAAAAAAAATTTAAAGCAGCTTTGTTCAAGGTGATTGTTGAGCTGGCATTGCTGTATATTGTGTTATTCTCTGAGTAAAATGAAAAGACTTCAAATGAAACAATCCACTTCTAAAGTTTTGAAATGGTATGTTTGGTAGAAAAAAAGATCTTTTTTTTAAATTTTTTTTAATCAAGTTTTTATGTTTCCAGGTCTATAATTTATGATATGTATTTGTGTCCAGTACAATTGACTCAGGTGAGCAGGAGATGCAATAACTGCTTCCTTTTGAGTGAGGAGGCCTCCAGACATTTCCTGAGGCACTGGAGAGATCTGTGCTCAGTAATTATTTCTTGATGTGGAAAGTCCTGCTCACTAGCAACTTGGATTAAATTATCTGTCTGGGGGAGAAGGAAGTCAGGACACTGAAAAGATTAAAGTTAAGAATCTTCTGATGTATCTTCCAGTTAAAGTCTTCCTGCTCTGCGTTGAGGAATATGACAAATGCAGACTTATTCTGGTCTAACTAATTATGCTTACTCCTCTCCAGGCCAGCTTCTCAATTAGTGTATGAGAGACACTGTTGTGGCTTGTCTTGCTTTAAAATTTATTTTTCTTGCTGTTGCCTAATGTAGAAATGACTGTAGTAGCATTAAGTTATGTCATGAGTCTGAGTGGTGCATTTCTAGGATGTTTTTTGGTGAATTTGTATTGATAACCATTGGTTTTGAGGGTTGGAGTTTTTTACTTCCGCAAGGATGAATTGTGCATTTCAGTCTATAAAGTTTGGTGCATTTATGTAAAAAGTGAATACAATCCCATTGTTTCAGCACTTTGGTCTGTATTAGCATGTTCCTTTTGCAAGGAACTTGAATTTCTCATTTCTCAGTAGCCCAGATATTCTTTTGCCGTGTCTGTGGACAGGACATGATTATGGTGCCTTGACTGACTCGGCCTATCTCATCATGCCATGAGTGCTGCTGGCAGTAATTGCAGTCATAGGGTGTGAATTATTCTGTGGGCACATCGCTGAGCTGCTCCCTCTCAGAGTGGTCTGGCATGGTGACTGATGCCCACTGCACCCTGTTCACCTTTTTCTCCTCCCAGCACCAGTTCCCTTGGAAGTGCACTCTCCTGCCAATTCAGCTATCCCTGTGTCCAAATCTGTCCTAAAGAGGTTCTTTGATGATGCCCACAAGATACAAAGTATTCCAAAGAAAGCAAGAACTTCCAAATTATTTTCCAGTTTCTTTTCTTTCCGGCATCTTCTAAGATGGAGACCCTTTATTATAGGATTATCTTTATATTCTTTTCCATAGGCTGACCTGTGGTTTTGTTTTTTCTGTAGTAAATAATTGTGTAATATAAACTAAAAGAATGCCAGGTGCTCAATAGCAAAGCTGAAGGCTACCTTCTCATCCTCTCTGCATGCCGAGTTGTTGTCTTTAATGGATCACTTCATTCATTGTGAGTACCAGAAGCAGTGAAATTCTTCTTTAGACACAAGAAAAACAGTGGCTGAGTGCAAAGTCCTTCCAAAGACTGTGTTGATGATTAAGCTTTACAAAAGCTTGAATTCAGAGGGTGCATCTTAACAAAGTGACTGAGTTCCTTGGTTACTTGAGTTCCCACCGCAGGCAGGAGTGTAGCTGTGTGCCCTTTTTTTGCACACTTGTATCATCTTGAAGGACAATACGCCAAAAAGTCCTGATTCCATCATCAGCATCTCCTGAAAAGAATCCACAAACCCACAAATATTAGTTGAATGTGGGTTGGAGCATTCAAAAGTTAGTTGAAAAGCAGAATAAATAAATAATATTTTTCTCTTTAGCAACTGTCTCATCTTTCTTGCGTATTTTTTACATAAAGTTTAGCAGCTAAGAATAAAGTACTGATCCTTAGCGAAAAAAATAGTAGAATTCCTAAGTGAGATGCATTAATAGCAGCTTTTATACCTATTTTGATATCAGTTTTCAGTCTTCATTTTTTTTACAGGCTGGGAAACAAAAGCAGAGCCAGTGAGCTGCACTGCCAGGTACGCCCCAGGCCACTGAAAGGCAGAGGGGCTGTCTTGTGCTCCTGCCGTGGCGTGGGCCTGGGCTCAGTGGTCTCACTTGGAGGCATATTCCTCTGCCTGGCAGCAACCTAGAGCCACAAGCTTTTCCTGTCCTGGGAGCAGTTTGATGTGCCTTAGTTTAGTGAAGTCTCCCTGCCAGAGAAAACCGACATCTGAGATCTGTGTAGATACCAAATATGAATTTGATTCTTCCATACTCACATTCCGTCAGGTCCAGCTCGAGATACTGAACTAAGCCACAGTCTTAAATCTGTAAATCTGGAAATACCACAAATTTTCCAAGACAGGACCTATTTCCCCCCTCTTTGTGTATTTGTTCATTGCCTGGCAGCTTATGTGTTGCAGTTCTGTCTCCTTTTATCCTTCGATATTGTTACTGCAGTGTGAGTTGTAGTTCCTGGTGGGAGTAGTCAATATTTACAAGATTGCTCATCATGTAGGCTGTTGGTCAGGTAACAATGAACCAAATGGGAATAATCCTCTTGTATTTTAAAGGGCCGTATCTCCAAAACTTTAATTACAAGGTATTTTTATTCCTTCTACTTCATATTGTATATTTGATTTTATATGGAGTATTAGGTTCTATTGAAAATGTGAAAATTATTGGAAATGCATTCCCCTTGTCTCTATGAATGAAATTGGTTGGTTGGTGATTTTTTTAAAGAATTTAGACAGAGATGAATGCCAAATCAAAACAGTAAGAAGAAACCTTGGCAAAAGAGAGCTTTTGGAGAGAAACTCAGTATTTGCTATGCCATACTCTTTGAAGGTTACTATTAACACCATTCATACCTCCTAGGAGTTTCCACCTGATCAGTACTTCTCAGGGTCTCTCTTCCAGAGGCAAGCTACAAATGTTTTGGAGACTCCATTTCAAAGAAAGACCAAACATTATACTGAAAATACCTCTTGTGAAATTTCTTTAGGTGGACTAATTGATACAATTTTGTAATATGTTGCTGTTATTTTTAGCGCTGCTGAGGAACTGGCAAATGGGCTTGTGTACAGGTAGACAAGCAGAGGAGCAGAGATGCCAGGCTGCTTTGTGAGGGATACAGAAGGCTTAATTTAAATACATGAAATAATTATTACTTACCTTACCTTTAGGGCCTCAACTCTAGGAGTTGATGCAGTTCTCTTTGAGTAAGACCCTCAGTTTCCCATAAAGCCTGCCATGGAATTACTGCATAAGAAACAGTAGTGACAGCCTGCCAGGAATGCTGGCAGTGGTGAGTGACAAGCCTGGCTGTGAGGAGGGGCAGCCTGTGGGCTGTGGAGGGCTTTGCAGGCAGGTACACAGCTTCCCTCCATGCTGTGCCCCACTGCTGTGCCCCCCTTCCAGCAGGGACCCCCAGAAAGTGAACAAAGTGAACAAACCATGGTTTGTTAGATATGGTTCTTGTCCTGCTCTCTCTTAGCTGACTGCTTTCAACTCTGTGGCTAACAGGAGCCAGGAGCTGGTTAGTGGCATCCCTGCCCTGGGGCAGCATTCATGAAACACCATAATCGGTGGGCTGCAACCCTGAAAGGCATTTAATACAGAGACACCAGTGATTAAGAAATGGCAGGGAGAGCATTGGGTCAAAGAGGACTGTTGCAAAGGTCAGGACTGCTGAGGTCTGAGCTGTGTATTCCCTGGCAAACCCCTGCTGTCAGGCTCAGAGATGGATGGTGACCTACTTATTTCCCTGTGCAGAAGGTCAGAGGAGCAAGTAGATGAAGTGTGCACTGGGTCCTCACCTCTTCTTAGACTTGTTGTCTTGGGAGGGCTGACAAACCATATTCTCCTAGCCATTCATCAGCTGATACTTAACCTATGATGATAAAGTAAGAAATAGATGTAAAAAGCTTCTAAAATGAAGCTTCATTATATGAAGTGATACACCTTCATATAACCAAGTATGTATTTCTAACCTTGCTTTGCACAAGGTTCATGTATCAGTTGCTTATATTCCTTCAATTCAGCTCAAGCTGTCCAATACATATATGCATAATAATAATATATGCATTCAGGAAGATTTTTACTTCAAGTATGAAGAAATAGTTAAACCTGAGCAGGTGAGGTAAGAATTGGAACCCAAACCATGCTTCATATTACCAAATTCCCCAAGGCTCCATTGTTCTAGTATTTGAGGTTTATAGAAAATAACTGCCTGGTTTCTCTCCTATGCCTGTAAATGATTATATGCCTCCCATTTCTAACCTCTCCTAGTACTGCCAGTAACAGCAATACAGCCTCCATGTGGTAACCCAGTTGTTCACATCCGTAACTTCTTTAATCTTTGTCCAAATTCCCATTTCTGCCAAAGCATGCATCAGGCACCAAGATAAGACTCCAGAAAATGTAACCCTTGTCCCAAATAACCTGTCATGAACTGTAATGTTTTATCACAAGAACTGTACTTTGCACAGTTGTGTAAAGGAGCAGCCATCTGCCTGCCAAACCTGCAGCTCTCCCACGCTCCGTGGCAGTGCTAGCAGGATTCCCAGGTTTTGCCTGTTGGATTAGCTGCTGCCAGCTGGTTCTTTCCAAAGCCACAGCTGTTGGGTAGCAGCACCAAGGCAGCATTGCTGGGTTTGTGCCCTGCACGGATCCATGCTTGGCACGAAGAGGCAGAGAAGCCTGCAAGGTTCCCTCAGTTGCAGGCTGTTGGGGACATACAGCAGCAGAGCAAGAAGGAAGAACAGCAGATACAGCCAAAGGATTCCATGCTTAAAGTAATTCAGTCTAATGCTGGTTATAACCTCCCTTTTAGTGTACATATGTGTGCAGGTTTTGGTCATGTGGATCACCCCTGAGAAACCTTTGTTCTTCTCAAATTTCTCATGACTCCAGTCTGATTTAATCTTCTTTTTTCATAAAAGCTATGTAATTCTGTGGCACTCCACCAAGGAAAAGGCTTTAACTATATAATGAAAGAGTTGTTCAAAATACCAAGTAGAAACCTGTGTATTACTTACTGCATGTAACAGAAGATTGAATTTATTAATAAGCCTAAACATGTTCCAGGCATCTCGAGTAAGACACGCTGTTAGCTAGCTCAGCAAATACTAGTGAGGCTGAACCACCAATTTGCAAATAGATCAGCTATATCAAGAAAGATGACATTAGCCTTCCATTGAATAGTTCAGGTATTTTAATAATTTGACATTCCATTTTTATCGTTCTTTGGCAGCTTGTATTTCTGGATAGAGTGTCAGGTACTGAGAAATGGATGGAATATAAGCTGAATAGATCTGCTTTTTCCCAGTGAGAAACTGAGTTTTGTGAGTGCACAGCTCGCAGCTGCTGTCTCACTGCTGCTTCCACATGCTGCCTAAACGCCACTGTTGGAGGTAGCTATGGATCATGGCTGCAGGTTCTTTGGTGGTGTTACCATACTTGTGTCTCAGCCTTTGTTGCAGAAAGAAAGATGCAGTCCTAAATGACCCAGGAGGTTGTTGAGAGGTAAGAGGTAGATTCACAAAGACAAAGAAGCTACAACAAAACAGACATGTGCAGCTCTCAAGGGATGGCTAAGTGCTTTGGAAACACCTCAGTAGACATTACTCGACATTTTAGGCCTCTAAACATATTGAAAAGGTAGCTTTCTCTTGGAGTTCTTAATTTCACCTTATCACTTTATTGCTCAATCCTTTGAGCCAGGCTATGTAATTACTGTCAGGCTGCAGATGGCTATTAGGAGAAGCCTGCAGGACACATAACAAAGAATTAAAGTATCTGCAGCAAAGCTGCACAGGTAAAGTTACATGTTTGGGCCTGAGATTGTCTAACAGCTCATTTCCACATAAAGAGGTTCCGTGCCTTTCTCCCTGTCCTCCTTCTGCCTTGGCCTACCTCCCCTTACATGCACTGGCTTGTGTTTTCTGACCCTGCACCAAGCTAATTTTAATTACTGGAATTGAGAAGAATATTAAACTGGAAAAAAGGTGAATCATCTGTGATAGCATATGGAGTTGACTCAAAGCATGAATGTACTGATGAGCAGAAAGCTAATGCAAAGGATGTGACTGGATCTGGGACTAGGGAAAGGAAGAAGAGAAAAACTAAACAAGAACTTTGTAGCAAAGGAAATCTGGTTAATGCTCTTTGTGGTAAAGTGCCACCACTCCTGAATAACAAATGGCCAAATTCTTTTCATGCACAGTCCAGCATCATCCTGCACATACATGTTATCTTTGTTGTTATGGTTTTGTCTTTCACAGCGTGGGTGAAAGTGGATAAAGCTGGGACTGCAATATGACAGATCAGTGAGACACCAGCAACAAGGCTTTGCTCTGAGGGAGGGTGGTCAACAGTAGTGGCATATTTTGTAAGCTTGCCCCTCAGCTCTCTCCAGGAGATAATCTCTCTTGCCAGCTCCATGGGACTAAGGTAGGTTTTCTTTCTCCTTTTTTTTTTTCCTCATTTTTAACTGGTTTAGCTGATTTTTTCCCCTGTTATAAATTCTGGAAAGAGATCAGCTTTCCATCTCCCTCTAAAAAATCTGTAGAAAAGCAAGACAGCAAATAAGAAAATGGCAATGAAACATACTGCCCATGAAAGATTTGGCATAATTCAGCTGAAGGAAAAGGGGGAAAGTTGATGGTTGGCAGCAACTAGTAATCACTCCAGCATTTCAAAGTTTTTTCCAGATTAACTGAAGACATTTTCTGTTTTTGTTGAAGTAAAAGACAGTATTTCCATTGACTGCAGTTGGGGTAGTTTTAATCCCTTAAGTTTTGAACCGTCCTGTTTTTCAATCTAAAATAATAAAGTACAATCTTCTTTCAAAACTGGGTCATTTATCTGATGTGTGGATTCATCATTCATTTTGACACTTATCTGATTATATCCTCATTCTTCTACTGAGGTTAGTTTAAAAGAAAAGGCACCTCCCAAGCTATCCTCCCTTGAAATATCATTTGAGGTTTTCTTGTTCACTTTTTAAGCTCTGTGGGAAGTACAGATTCAGCCTTCTTATAAACAAAACACAGCAAGAGCCCGTCTTCCTCACGCAACAGTGTCTTGGGGTGAACATAGCAATGACTCACTGTTGCCTCTGGCACTCTTCTTTGGCTGGGCAGGTGCAGTGGCAGGAACGTGGGAGCATCAGTTGCATGGCAGCCCAAGGGCAATTCATGCCAAAACACGGGCAGCTGTGTGGGGAACAAGGCAGATGCCTGGACATAAACTGCAGATGGTGCCAGGACATCCACACAGCGCTGAAGATACAGCACAGGACTTACTGGATCTCCTTGCCCTCTGCCTTGGTGGCTGGAGGCTGGGTGCAATATGCTACTCACTCAAGAGGGCATCTACTTGTGATAACCTGCATCTTTCTAGAAAGTTCCTCTAGACCTGGTGTGTTAAGAAGTCATGGGTGAAAGAGATAACCCACCCAGAGAATGTACTTGCTGGTTTTCCTTAATGTATTCTCCTTTGAAACTTTTAAATGAGTTATGGTTTCCACTTCTTTTTTTTAACAAATGGGCTACTTGTGCTGCTTTTTTTCTTTGACGTAGCATATTGGATCTCTTGGCAGTCTGAAGGTGAAGGTTCCCATGTTGCAGTTGCCACTGCCTTACAGGCAGCTCTCAGCCCAGTGCTTTTGGTTGCACAAATGCATCCCTCATGTTTTGTCTCCTGGAAAACTGGAGGAATGGTCAACCTTCAAGTGGACAGATTAACCAAAACTCAAGGAAAACTATGTCCTTCAGGTGGACAGATTTCCTCTGAAGAAAGTACTTCTTTTCTTCTTTGTCTGTGCATGTAGGCATTGGATACAGTGGTCTGTCCTGGCATAGATCAGAGGGAATTTCAAGCTTTCAACTTCGTATTTCCCTATGGTACCTTCAGGCACTCTTTGCAGTCTGTACTGTTGCAAACATATCCTACAGTCAGTCAGTCAGTCAGTCAGCCTGAGGACATTGGTGTAACTGCCCAGTGAGAGTAAAAAATGAGTATTTTCTGGGGTTGAGCTGAAATATGCCGCTCTCTGAAATATCAACTTTTAGGGTTGAGTGGAGAACTTTCAATGAGGGTAAGAGTACTGCCACAGTAAATGCAGCTGGACATGGCTATCTCACACAGCCTAGGGACACAAGACATGAAAACTACATTTTCGCAACTTGCTTAGTCCACATTTCTTAGTTTATTGTCTTGGATTACTGAGTCATGGAACTCAGCTGCAGTTGAGTCGAACTTTGAGAATAATTAAACAAAATATTACATTTTTAATTTCCTATTCAGCGCTGTACTGGGAGTGAGTTCAGTAAACAAAAGAGGGTACAAGATCAGTGCTAATAAAAATCCTGCCTAGAATCTCTTTAAGAAATCTCATCTGTTCCTGTGTACTGAATGAAACAGATCTCTTGAAAGAAGCACGATGCAGTTGTATCATAAAAAAAGTGTATCATAATATGTGCACAACAGGATGTCATGTTAAAGGCAAGCTTAATTCTTAATTCATGACATTAAAGGGATTGACTTTGCAATAACAATTTTCTTTCAGTGCAGGGCCATTTTTGCTTGGGTGGTGTGTGTGACTAACCTCATAGTTTCACAAAATCGGGAAGGTGAAAATGCAGGCCTCTTATGAATACACCATTCATGCTGTCATTTCTGCGTTCCTCAGCAATTTAGGATCCTTTTGATTCACAGCACATCCTCTGCCCTTTGAACTGCACTCAGAGACAGGCTGCCCTTCCCAGGGAGTCAGTGCCAAAAGGATGCTAAGGCATCTGTGTTCTCATTGCCTTTGACACATTATATGCTGATAAATGAAAACTTGCTTATTCCCAACTCCAGAAGAAGCTGAGATGAACTGAGCACAGAACTGTCTGGTATTTGCTTTTCATAATTTCATTGTGCTAAGTGTGTGTCTGGTGCTGATCTGTTGGCTCTGTGTACTGATCCTTGCCTTGGAGCCTTCACCAGAGCATAAGGCTGGCCCAGGCAGAGCAGCTGCAGTGTTGCTGTGTGGGGATGGCACATCTGTCAGTCCTTGCTTGGTTCATAAACCTCCACAGACTGGAGGAGCAGGGCCCCCTCAGCACTTCCAACCCATACTTGTTGTGTCCGTGAAATTTGAGGAGTTTCTCATATTGTGCAACCCTCACCTTTCCAAGTGGGGAATTCTTCATCAAATTCATAGTTACCAAAGAGCTCCCCAAGGGACCAATTGTAGTCTTGTCAGCCTAGGAAACAGCATGTTTCCCACCTGGTCATGTTCTCAACAGTGACTGAACCCCTTCATAAAGAAGGTGTATTTTATGTCTTTTCTTGTTCTCAGTAATGCCAACTATTTTTGTCAACATTTTCTAGTGATGGGCGCTCTTAGTGATACCAAGAGAGAAAATTTTCAGCTATATGGAAATCTTGCAAAGTCAAATGAAGAACTTCAGGTGAGAACCACTGGATACTTCTTCCTGTAAACACTGATGCTGGATTTGTATATGGTACCAACCAGAAAACACCAAATTATTCATTTCTGTGCTCATTTCATCATTCCTTAAGAAGTAGAACATAATTTTGCCCACTGTAGAATAAAGACAATAGCTGCTGTTCAGCAGCATATTGTACTTGTAAAGGAAGCAAGTTTCTGCATCTCAGATTTCTGCATTGATTAAGCTGTCCCACTTGCACACCAACTTCTTCAAGACCTACAGAGCCACTCAGTTGAAGAATCCAAAATAGAATTAAACCTGAGAGAGGAATCAGAAGATAGAAACTGTCCTAGTTGATGGGGAAATATTTGATTGACTGAACTAAGGATGTAGTTTATTTTAAAAGTTCTCATACTTTTGAAATACTAAGAGATCTAGAAGTAGATATTGCAACTTTGGAATGGAACATTGCTATTTGTGGGGATGGTACCAAAAGTAAATACAATTGCCAAAAATACACACAAAACTGTTCAGCAAGCACTGACCAAATAAAGGAACTCGCCTGGATAAAGGTATACATTAATTAGTTACTCATCAGTAGGGTCTTTGCTTCTGAAAGTTTAACACCACTATTTTACAACATACCTATAAGATGCTGCATTTTTGAGAAAATACTGACCACATTCCCTGCTCCCTCTGTCAACCCAAACAATTCCATCTGAACTTATTGGCTGTTCTCATGCTCCCCTAAAATCTCTGCTCTCTGCTTAGGTCTTAGGCTGCTTGGAGTTGAAAACAATTAAAATTTGTGGGTGTGTTGCTTTGTATTGTTGTTTGGCCATACTGTGGTTATATATAATCAATATAGGGTGTTTTTCATGGTAAGTTACATAAATATGTGGCAGCAGTGCTGTGAAAATCAAGTTTCCAGTTCCTTGGTAGTCAGGAATTTCTCACCCAATATGATGCTATTTGAAATCATCTAAAAGGATCAAATAGTCTGTAAGAAAATAAATTAACAAATCCTTTTTATCAATTCATTTTGGTTTTCTGTTGATATATCCCCAAATGAAGCCAGAAAGATAAGGAATTTTTTTCACAGAAAATGAATCCATTTCTTATCTTCAGAAAAATTTGTCTGGTCTCTCTCCTTGAGAGATACCATGTTATTTCTCTGAGCTAATAAAAATGACCAGTGACTCAGCATCTGTAGCTTATAATTCAGTCTCAGGTGAAAAGTTTGAACAGCACGCCAGTATTTCATCATAATGTATTATCTTCAGGAGAGACCAAAGGGAGCCTTCTGGAATGCAAAAAATGAATACATTTAGCCATAATTATTTTTAAGTCCTCTGCTTGTTTTCCAGGTGGCACCTGTTATTCCTAAATTACTTTAATTCCTTATTTGGATTGACAGATCAAATTTGCCATCAACTCTGCCATTTTTCTACCAAAACTGGTAGGAAACATACTAAAGCAGAAAAAAAGGATAATTATGGCAAGAAGTATTTTCTCTTCTGGCTGGTGAGTTGGTTTATTTTAATCTTCAGCACTATTAATTATTACCAAAAGCTTCAAGTGGAAAATGTAGATGTGAACAGAATTTTGGTACTCCACAGAGCACAGCTTGCAGAGGAGTTTCAGGAGAAAAAGTAGTTTCAGGAATTAAACTCAGGTGACTTTCTTTTTTCTTTTTTTTCTTTTCAGGTGACTTGCACTTCAAAGTTATGGGGAGAAAGGGGGTGCACAGAGAGAGGAGGCAGCCTCAAAGTATTTTTGAGGAGGTCACTGTGCAGCAGCAGCATTTTCCATGAGTTCACCAGCACAGGGCCAGGCTGGTTCAGGAGCCCTCTTGGAGCAAGAGCACCTTCTCTGGGTCTCTCTTGCCTGTGATGAGCAGCATCACACGTGCTCTCATACAGCTCAAACTAATTCTTTTTGCAGAGAGGAGAACAAGAGTTTGTCAATCAGCTCAGTTTGTTAGCCACTGCTAAATTGAAACAAAATTAGAATAATTGGACAGAAAGCTCTATATGCTGTGTCTTGAGGGTTGCCACAAGGCTCCATGCAATGCAGGCACCTGACTGCTTCATTTAGCTTCTCACAAACCTGGTGACTTGTCTGAAGCGAATGCTTTCAGAGCCTCTTGCCCTGGCACTTTCAGTTTGCATTCCAGTTCTACCAACAGCTGCTCTTTGTGGGCTTATGACTTGTGTGGCCCAGCTGCAGAACCAGACAGGCCCTCCACATTCATGGAGAGAAGGCTGAAAAGGATTGCTCTGCTAGGGCTGAGAAGTTTGTTCAAGGATAGGAATTGTCTTTTTAAGCTAACATTTGCAAAAATTGGTGTTAAAAGATATAGTGCTGCCTTCCTGCCGCTCATTCCTACCCTCTCCCTTGAGTTTGCACAAGTCTGGTCTGAACAACAAAGGAATGAATCCAGTTAATGTCTGAGCCAATGGGTACAAAACCACAGCTGTAACCTGGCTCAGGGTTGTGAGGTGGTTTTCCATCCAGCCGTGTGGACATGTGTGCCCACAGGAGGCAGAGCTGGAGGGGAGGGAGAGAACTGTCTCTCAGGGGACCACGGAGGAGGATGCAGGGTGGTCTCTGGGAGCTTGTGCTTCCCCACAGGGTGAGGTTACGTGAGTAAGATGGCTGAGCCTGGGGCTGAGCTGTTAACCTGGGCACACCGACCTCCAGCAGCCTGAGGTCGGTGATCTGATCCTTACTTCCCTGTGCTGGGATGGTGCACACATGAGCTCCAAGCCCCATGCCACAAGCAGGATGGAAGTGTTGGAGCAGCAGGCATGAGCAGGAGCCCTCAGACAGCATTCCCCAGGCAGCCACAAAAATTGCAGAGATGAGCATGTGGCAACCTCAGGTGAGTATGCAAAATGGTGTGTAGGACATGCCAGCTGGGAGGTGTGCCCAGCACAGCTGTCCTAGAATTTCACTCACAAGGTAAGTCATGAGCATTCAACAACTGTGTGTTCAGGGTGGCTTTCGACAATGAAGTTGCATAAAATTGACTTCTTAGTGTGTTGAGAAACTAAGAGTTGTGGAGCACCTCTGCATCTACACACTAGCCCATAGTAGGGATTTTGCAGGCAAGCTCCAGGGTTGGAGAAAGAGGCGTGTGGAAGCTCGGGGTGTCCTCAAAAGAGGGCATTGCAAGAAAAAGTTTCAAGGTCCTTTACTAGTTAATGGTTGTTTTTTCTGTTTTGCAATACAGAACAACTAAATATTCTGATCTTGTTGGAACCAATAGATCTTGTGTGACTTCTCTTTCATCTTCTTTCTTTCATCACCTTCTTTTTTTATCTCTGACTAGAAAAATATACATTAATTCTTGGAAAAGCTTACAAAAACCAAAAAGGTAAATGAACTAATTTCACTTTTGTGGAAGAGGGCAACTTGTTGGTACTTGCTGTCAACATGCATTGATTTTATCTGGTGAGAAGATGGTGGTGACACCAGTATTGAGGTGCCTTGCTCTAACAACTCATACATGTACAGGGGCTGTTGAGCAGATGGAGAGAGCTCAAAAAAGTGGTAGAAAATGTAGCATCTTAGCATATTCCTCTGTGAAAATATGCACAAATATATTTTTGTTTTCTCACTCTTCCCATTGGGGCGATTTTTTTATTTTTCAGCCTAGTATTCAGATGAAGGAAGACTCAGTGATCACAGTATCCATCCATCTTTGCCACTCAAAAAGCTTTTAAACCAACCATGACTCTTTAATATCATCAAGTGACACAGAGCTCAAAAGAATTAGGGTAGGATTCCTTTCACCTAAGTTTAGACTTCTATAGTACCAATGTCTTCATCTGAGATAATCCCTTTGGTTGTCCTTACAGTTACTGGAGACCAGCTGGCATGTTTAACCATGATTCAAATGACTTGATTTAGATGTCTATTTTGGGATAGGTTGAATCATGGACTATGAGTGCCTTTCCCTCTTTCCTGCTTAGTTAGGATGACCATCTGAGATGAAGAATAGTGGGACTTTCTGCATGACTTCTGAAGACCATCTCTACATAAAAAAAGGAAAATTAATGAGGCAAAGCAGAAGTGTGTGCTCACCAGCAGTGGTTGGGCCACTCACTGTGGGTATCAGGCTGCGAGACAGAACATGTCCCTCGTCAGGGAGGCCTTCACCTAGAGGGTATTTAGAGGTCATGAGAAGAAACATGTTGAAGAAGTACAGCTGAGGTGAAGAGAAGGTCATAAAGAGCTTTAGGAGAGGTTATTGTGTTGGGCAAGTAAGAAAATAAAACATGAGTTCAAAATAAACTAGGCTTTGCCAGGTTTACTGCTTGCAGAATTAAATGATTGTTCCCAGGAACTCACCACAACTCTCTATGCTGTGACTGCTCAGATAAAACCGCTTCTAAAATAACCCTTTCAGTATTTAGAGGTCAAGCCCTACCTCTGATCAGCTTATGATGCAATTTAGTAATTTTCCATTTCCAACCTGATAATTTTCAAACATGTGCTTTTGATGCTTTTTCCAAGAAGCGCTCTCTCTTCTCTGAAAAAATCATTGTAAACATCTCATAGCCACCTAATTATTTGCTCTGAAAGTCCTCAGGCCACCTAAACTCTTGATGATGGTTGAGTAGTTGCTGTACTAAAACTGCTGCCTCTGATTGATTGTTTTTGTTTCTGTTTCCTGTTACTTTCTACCTCATCACTCCCAGTCCAAGTGCTTCTGTTCAGACCTTTTTTTTGTTGAGCACAATAAAGTCTTAGTCAACACACCTGCCTGTGTCCATAAAATTTATGGTAATGCAAGTAAATAAATGTGAATACATTACTGTACTAGTTCTGTCCTGAAGGTGTGAATGTTAGAGGTGTTCCTTCTAAATGGAAGGGTCTGGAAGTTGTTACAACAATGTCCCTAAAGCACGCCCAGCCTTGCAAAGTTGCCTGGTTAAACTCCCCACGCAGTCGTTTGTGGAAGGAGATTAAGAAACAGGATCGAGCTGTACCTGCAGAAGAGGCAGCCGCAGACAACAACAAAAGGAGGAAACAAAATTGAAGAATGTGCCACATCATTTGCTGATCCCTGTGATACCATTGAATGAAAAGAGTCACCACCACCTTAATAACCTTGGTGGCAATTTGTGCTTTGTCACGGTGACTCTCAGCCTTTTTTAAGGCAGGGTGTTATTCAAGACTGGCCTCAGTGAAAATGTAGTTGCTCCCACAAGCATATTCTTGTCTTAGGATCACTTGTTAATGCATATTTATTTAGTAATTTACTTTATGGGAACAATTCCATTCATGTAAACTTTTTCACTATCAGCAAAGTGTAACTCGTTACCCTGTTTTTCAGAAGGCACAAATGAGATAGCAAGTGAGCTATTTGATAGCTTAAAGCCATGGAGTGGGTCAGTGAGTCATCAACAGAGCAGTTTGAATGTCAGGCAGGTTTTGTTTTGTGTTTCATTTCAGCAAAAACAAAAGAATGCAGGCTGGGAGAAAAACTTCAAAACAAATGAACTGGAGCAATTGCTTCCAAGTTAATCTTGACCAGAATTTGGTCCAGAGACCAATGCTGAATGATGATTAGTGAATGCCAGATCCTCATTTCATCCTCAAAACCTTTGTTCTCCATAAAACTCCGGCAAGGTTGCTGTCTGTTGTCCATGATACCTCTGTTTGGATATCCTCATCTTCCTCATGGCACAGTGGAAGGAAGCATGGCCCATGTGATATGCTTGTTGCCATCCTCTTACAGAGGGAGCAGAGGCTTTCTGGTCACGATATAAATGAACAACTCATCCCTCAGCATTTTACAGTCTGACTGCTTCTGTACATGTCCTTGGTTACTAATACTGACCATTCATTTGAACTCATTTTACTGGTTTTTTTGCTGGTGTTCTTAAACACATTCATTCCCATGTCACCCATAACTCCCCATAAGTACATTTTTTGTCCCTGTATGCTGAAGGAGGGCCACAGGGCTGCCTTGCAGGGATTTTCATGCAAAACACAAGTAAGCCAGAGTTAGGAAAGTTTGAATGCAGTCTCTAAAGCTACCTGTGTCTACTGAGCTACCTGTGTGCACATGTATTTGTTCTGCACCAGCCTATTAAGGCTTATGAATGTGAACTGTTGATAGACATATTTCAGGTCAGGGAAACAAAGCATGAGAGCTTCTAAAATTAAAAGATACAACAGCCTCAAAATGAAACTTCTAGCCAACAAAATTTTCAAGGGCAGAAAAAACCAGGAGTGGAATTCACTTCAAGATGGAGGCTCTTAAATTAACATGCCTACATGTAGGTAAAGATATAAACATGCTTGCTGTCTATATTTTGACTGTGGAGATCAGTGGATCAGTGGAAACCAGTGGTTTGATTCATTTGCCTAAATGTTAGTGCCTTTAGAAGAATTTCAGAAGTCTGAGATGTGCCTGGCCCTTGAAACATAAGGGAAACCCATGTCCCTGTGGGATGGCTGGATGCCAGACCACAGGGAGTGCATGGACATTTATGTGTGAATCTTACCTCAAGCCAACACAGTCAGTAAAGCCTAAGGAGTAACTTGGGTTATCCTACTGTAGGACTTGTGTTATTTATTGATGAATAAATCACTTTATGTGCCTGCACTGGCTGATAGTGTACCTTTGACTGTACTGCCTGTAACTGAAAGTTTAATATTTAGTGCATATATAGATGTCTAAATTTATGCTTCCTGACCTTAGGTTGCCCTCGGTGTTTCAAAGGACAAGTGGCAGAGCATTTAGCTTACACAGTAGCTAATGCCTGCAACTCCTCAGCTTCATGGCTTGCATGACTGATCTGGCCTTTTTAAGTGGTCTGCCCTTCCAAAGAGATATGATCCTATAGGAATTCTTTGAACACTTACTTCTCATATGAACAGATCCCACTTCTGGGTAGTGACCCAAACTGACATAGCCTCCTGCTCTGCTTCTGCTGCATGAACCAGTCTCTTTGCTGTGACTCCCTGCAACAATTTCCATCCAGGAGACAGGTGTATCTTTTGTTTCAAAGGATTGTGTGAGAAGAATTTAAGCTGCTGCCAACATCTTAAGGTGTTATTACTCACACAACACCTTAAGAGAGCTCTGCACTGAGTTTTAATACATGATTTATGATCTTCATTTTCATTTTTTCAGCTTTGTTAAGATTCCTCTGCAGTCCAAGTGCTTTGTAGTTCACCTTGCCTGCCACATCTGTTCCTCCTTTAGAAGAGCTGATCTCTTACTTCTGACAATGTGGCCAAGGTGTCCTTTTGCCAGAACTTGTTTGACACCAGCAATGAAGCAAAGGGACCCTGAAATGTCACTGACAGCCATTTTGGCTGCTTCAGTGCATTTGCCGTTGTTCCACCAAGTGCGATCTAATGGAAAGCAAAATATATTCTTATTATAGCAAACCATAATTCGCTGGCTGAACTCTCAAGTGTATGCAGTGACCAGCATAACAGCTTTAGAGCAGCAGCTGGGCCAGGAATCTGTTGGCTGCACCATTCTCCCAGCAACATAGGAAATAACTGTTTTTCCCATCTGCTAAATGTCAGTAATTTAAAAAATGTGTTCATACTGCACTGGGATGAAAGCAAAATGTGTTCTAGCAAGAACTTGTCCTGAGCTATCAGCATTTAGCAGACTGGCTTGAGAAGCTGAAAAGAAACGTATTTCCTACCCTGCAAGGGTGGTAAATACTAAGTTATGTATTCAAACTGGACCAGCTCTGACAGAGGAGACTGAAAAACTTTGAAATAGGTTGACGGTGAGATCATGTATCTGCAAGATGCAAACCAAGTCCCTGGTGTGAGCCAAAACCATGAAAGATATATGTCCTCCCCAGTCAAGACTATATCCTTTTCCTGTGAAAGCAGGGATGGTACTCTCTTGTGGTGACCTGAAATTCATTCTGAATCCAAGAAACATTTCCTTGATGCTAATGTTGTCAAACCTCATGCACTTTTCTGCGCTTTGACTTTAGTAAATGGGAATTTTTTTCAGCTCATCCTTGTTGAATTTCACTCTGCTTTTTTAGGATCATGGCACCAGCCTATTGGGATCATCCAGAGGTACGAATCTTTTCTCCCAGGATGTTTATGGACAATAGATCCACATGAGAGAAGGGACAGTGGGCAGACCACTGCTGAAATACACATTTTTACATGATGTAATAACTGTTGACTTGAATGCTCTTCCTCTCTTTCTCCTGCTTTCCCAGAGCCGCCAGCACTGCTGCCTGAAATAAGCACTGGATGGCTTTTTCCTCTGCCTTTTCCCCGGTATGGCTTGCCTCTGGGACAGCCTTGTCCCCGCGGGCGCAGCTCGGCCCCTGCCCGGGCTGGCAGGGACGCGGCAGCTCCGGCTCTGCCGCAGGGCCCGTCCCCGCTGTCCCCGTCCCCGCTGTCCCCGTCCCCGCTGTCCCCTTCCCCGCAGGGCCCGTCCCCGCTGTCCCCGTCCCCGCTGTCCCCGTCCCCGCTGTCCCCGTCCCCGCTGTCCCCGTCCCCGCCTGTCGCCCGCGGGGAGCCCGGCGCCATCCCCGGCCTCTGGTGCCCTCCAGTGTCTCCCTCCCGGAACATCTCAGGAGAGCAAAACCCTTCAGCGATCCCGCGTGGAGTGATGATCCTTCGGGATGCGTGAGCATCAGGTGCCGAACTGAAGATTGAGACTAAATAAACTGCGCCAGCCTTGTGCTCTCGACTAAAGGCAAGAAACAGAAGCGCCCAGCTGACATTAAGCCGGGCGGAGAAAGACAAACTTTGCTACGTTCAGTAAAGCAACATGGCATTCCTGGTTATCCGAGTAACAATTTGGAGAGCAGCCTTATCGGAGACATTCCCTGCATAACCATCTGCACCGTAGTTAAAAGGTGGCATTACCCAAGACAAAATGAGAAGTCGTGATTTGTTCTGTGGCCACTTTCACTGAAAAGAACACAAGTTGCCGACTGAAAGACCTTTAATCTGAATTTATTCTTTTCCTTTAGGGAAGTAACTTCAACACATTTACCATTTGGCTTAGGATAATCCCATACACAAATAACACAAAACAAAAGCAGACCGTTCGATTTGGCTGTTTCTAATTAATGCAGCAGAATTCTGACTTTACTCAGCTGTTCTCACATCACTACAGAATCAGAAAGTCATGGGATGGGTCAGGATGGACGGGACCACAGAGGGTCATCTGGTCCAGCCTCCTGCCTAAGCAGGGTCATCCTAGAGGACATGGCACAGGATTGTGTCCAGATGATTCCTGAGCGAGGGATACTCTACAGCTTCTCTGGGGAACCTGTTCCTGTGTGTGGTCACCTGCACAGTAAAGTTCTTCCTCATATCCAGGTGGAACTTCTTGTGCTACTTAGGAATTTTACTTACAGAATACAGTGCCATAGGCTTGAGTATCATTCATCTTATGAGCATTTCATGAAAACAATTTATAGGCCTCTACATGCTGAGTTTAAGTTGCTGTAATGGACAGCATAAATCTGTGCAAGATCTAAAGCTAAATTATGGATAATTTACAGAAAACCTGCTTTTGCTAAATAAATATTTAATTCATATTATTTAACTGTTTTTGAAGGAAAATGATGACACAATAAACTCTGAAATATAACTGCAATACAGAAAAACAAGTTTTCTCAAGCCCTTAAGTAACAAGGCAAATATAGGAAATAAAGGATCCAGATAGTTTCTACTTTAATCCATGTTTACTTTAGCAGTGCTGGCAAATAAGGCACTTGTCAAGACTTGCTTAAAATATTTTTGCTTTTATATCATAGTGCAATTGTAACTTCTGTCTTTCTAGAAGTTTTTACAATACAGACTCATGGCTTGACTCTTCAAAACCATCCTTGAATTTTGAAGCAAAGTCATCCCTTTTGTTTCCTCAAAATCCCCATCACTACCCAAGGCAGCCAGGAGTAGTGGACAGATCAGCATACCCAGAGGTCAGCCACTCACTCTGGACTGCAGTGTGGAGGCCAGAGGGGCAGGTAAGTCCCCTTCTCCAGGCTGGACTTAGTGGCCATAGCTGGACACGCAGTGCCATTGGAAATGCTCTGCAGCACCTGGGGCATCTGCACAAGGGATAGTTAGACAACTGAGTCCTGACCCCCAGACCTGATGGGCAGGTAAGCACACCCACAGGCATTCAGTGGCTTTTCAGGTGTCCTGAGGAGCCCAGCTGCTGCTCCAGGTGTGCATGGGTTCTGGTTGAGAGCCAGCAGGCTCACCTAGCTGCCTTGGCTCACCCAACCTGGTTAGATGAGGAAAATTGCTGTACAGAAGAATTTGTTGGTTAAAAATCATGAGAGAGAAAGGTTTGCCAGCCTGGGATTGTGAGGCTGAAGACTAGGCCTGGGAACTGCAAGCATCCTTGAAAAGTGCAGTCAGGGACCTAGAAACCAGAGACGTCCCAAGGTACCAGGAATAAGTGCAAACCCAAGAGACTGTAATGACAATTTACTGTCTGAGAAAATTGAAAATAACATAGAGTTATAAAATTGCTGTAAAAAAAATCAGAAAACAGAACCTTCTGTTGCTTGTTAGAGGTGAAAAATAGAAATTAACATCATCTATTAACTGCTCAAAGCAGAATCTCCTACATACACAGAGACTTAATGTCTCCCTGCTATAAAACAGACTAAAGTTGTCTCCCTCTGAGAACTTCGCAGCTGAATCCCACATGAACTGTCCATTCTCTTGAACTCAGTGGGAATGCTGGCTGATTCCAGACTCTGTGTCAGGGATCTGTTTTGAAGGGAAACTCTGTCTCTGTTGTCTTACTGCTTGGGTCTTTCTTCTCCTCTTTTGGAGATGGTTGGGTGTCCCCTCCAGGACCAGTTTCTTCCTCCCTTTTGGGCTGGTTTGGCTTCTTCTTAAGTCTGGCTAATTAGCTGAATGTAAATATTATATATATTAAGCTGTTATATTATTGTTGAGATCAGTTTTTTTCAGTGGCAAGCTCCAGTAATTGTACCAGTACATAGTGTACTACCATACTGCTTGATGACACCATACTATTGATTGACACCATGCTATTGATTGATATTATTGATTGCTGATAATAATTGTAATAGCTTGACATTCATATTCACTCATATTCATTCATACTGATTCATATTCACTTTACTAACCTTCATATTAGCTGTAATAACTATTGGTATACTTGCTAGCAGTGATCTTTGTGGTAATCAGTAATAAAGTAGAAAATTTTAGAGGATAAAGCCTCTGTATCCTTGTGTATTATGGAATCTTAGGAACCCACAGTCATGTTCTCTGCACAGCCACAGGCCAGGTAAACCTTCAGAAAAACCCTTCAGAATCACACTTTGAGCCAAGTCCTTGGTGTCACAACACAGGGAATGATTTTTGACATCTCAAACTCTCTCACCTGTGGCACAACTTAATTGTCTTCAGAATCTGGACAATTTTTTTTCCTTGAAATTTAGATGTTTTTATTTTTGGTACTGTTAGCCATACAATCCAAATGAAAACATGTTCCGTTGCTAGTCAGACATCTGATTTACCATCATTTCTTTTTAGGCATTTTGATTACAACAAAAGACTGTGAAATTAATTGTAAAAAAGCAAGTTGTTGTCTTTGTTATAAAATGGAAAAGGTAAAAGTGGCTCCAGTGTCACATTGTGCAGCTTATTGTGAAGGTGGTTTGACAGCCTGGATGTAACAAACATTCCAGTTGGCTGATATGAAAGCAAGGATCAGCCCAGGGCTCAGAAAACAAAGCACATTTCAACTGCAGCCAGGCATTTGTCAGAAAGACAGTCTCGCAGTTTCCATCTGATTTTACAGTAAGAATAATTTGTTTGCATCATGTGTCAACAGTTTTATTTAAAGCACACAATGAAAATTACCAACATGCTGTTTCCCTCTTAATGACAACTTGCTGCACTACAAATTTTAGTTTTTAAGTAGTTACATTCTCACATTACACTTACAGATTTTTTCTGTTGTAGTATGTTCCCTTGTGTTATCACAGTCCATCTTCAAAGTGTACACTTAGAAAACCCTTCTGTATAAGCAATTTAACACTTATAAGCCAGGAAAATGCTTTATACCAATAAGTTATATTTTTAATTTTTCTTGCCAATAAAGGAACTGATAAGACTGCAACTAGAGTAACATCATCTTCCTTTCACAGTGTATCTAAATATGTGTGTTCCCATTCTTACCAACAGAAATTGCCTACTCTTCATAAGTTTATTAATTGCCTATATTGTTACCAAAAATTTTCATTGAGACAAGTAAGTCTTTTGCATGGCAAAACTTATCTGGTATTAACCAAATCTGTCACACTAGCTGTATAGAATTGCACATATTTTCCTTTATTCTTTAGGGACCTTCTGGGAACAGAGCTCTGTGCAGGGTCACATTTGCAAAAGAGCTCCACCTCATTTCTTAACAAGGTTGTGAATTTGATCCCCATACAGGCCATTCACTTAAAAGTTGGACTCTGTGATCCTTATGGGTCCTTTCCAACTCAGAATTTTCTCTGTGTTTCTTTGTGATTCTGTGATGTTTCACCCTTTTTTATCCAGCAGGCATTTCAGAATGTGTCCTTTTCTTTATTGTGGCCACCAGCAATGAGATTTTTACAGATTCACAGTTGAGTTTTTACGTACTGTTCACATCTGTGCATCTTCTTTGGTGCTCTGATAGTCACTCAGTTATGGATAAGAAAAGAGAAACTAAAAGAGAGAAGAGATCTTCCTCTTTCAAAGAGAAGTCAAAGTATAAATCTGTGCATTACAATGTGTTTGAGTACTTGTACAAAACAAATCTCTGACAAAGAAGATGAGAAGATTCGTTGTAGAAGGTCAAGAGCCTATAGTAGGACTACTTGCTCCAATTGCATTCTCTGAGCAGGTGAATTCAGGTTGTGAAAAAGATCTCCCAGCTTGGCTAAACAGCTAAAATGGACTGAAAATTCAGTTCAACTGAGAACTGAAGTTACAGACAATTGAAAATTGATCTTTGCTTTTCATCAGAAAGATGATGAAAATCTCAGTTATGGAACATAAGCAAAGCTGCTTATGGAAAGGTATGTGTTGTAATAGGTGCTTCTTTCCAGCACATTCTTCTCAAATGTGGACTGGGAACAAAATCTTAGTTAGCTGATGGTTCTGCGTGGCTCCATTTTGGCCTTTCTATGGACTAGAGTGCCTCCCATGCCGTGTGTTGCACAAAACCTTTGTAGTATACATAGGATTTCACTGAGCAGCCATTCCAAGGAAATGTTATCCTTACAGGGTAATTGAGTCTCAAAAAATGCCGTGTGCTGGTATAGTAAGTGAATGGTGATGTTGAGGATCAGTCTAACACCCTCATGTTTGCTTTAATTAGACATTGATGTTTTTCTGCTCATGGATTTAGTTCTTACATTTTTTTTTCCAAGTATAAAACCTTGAGATTAACTTCTGTAGTAGAAGTCCCACCGAATGCAAGAAGGTATGCATGCTCATACAACTATTTGTGTGTGACTAATGGGTTTGCAACTAGAATTACCAAGCCCATCTGCTGCTAAGGAAAAACTGCTCCTACACCCAGTATAATTTGGTAAGAGTTAGAACTGTGAGATAAATTAATCTAGGTTTCAGGATAATATAAATGTTCTTACTCAGTCATTTCATTCATTGCATCCTTTTTTCTGCAAGAACTGCTATTTAAAAGTCTCAACACAAAGAATTTTCAATACCTCATTGAGCTTGGTTGATGTTAATTTTGCCTGCTTCCCTCTTTGAAGGATTCAAGTTTACTGGACTCTTGACTGATCCACAGATGACCTTACAAGTTAACTCCAAGAAGAAATTAAATGATCATGATCTCGTCTTGATTAAGAACTGAACACAACATCTTCCTTTCAGCACAACTTTCCAACAATAAGTTCCTCCCTCACAATCTCTGACACACACTCCCATGCACCTAAACAGTCAGGAATAAACAAGAAAACAAACCTTTGCAAACTGCTTTTCTCACAGACTAAAGAAAGCTTTTTTTTTCAGATCTGAATTTGAAGCACAGGTGTCAACCACAAAATGCTTGGGCATTTTATACAGAATTTTGAGGATAACAGTTTATACTAATTTGTTTTGTTTGTTGTTTTCTGTTTTGTTGGTTTTTTTTCGTACTACTACTATAGCATTAAAGAAGATCCCTGTAGTGCTTTAACAGTCTGCATCTTATACAGCTGGAAGTCCTCTGCTCTACTTAATATTACTGTATACAGTACTTCCCTGTACTTTAAAACTTCTTCTTGGTATATACAGTATTTCAAGTTCAACTGGGATGTCATTATTAAACATCTAGAAATCAAATATACGGTACCAGACAATGAAAGAACACCATCCCATAAAACAGAACATACAAATAATTTTCACAGTTCTAACAAAAGAAGGTCATACATAAAAATGTCACAAATAGCTCAGTACATAGTATGATTCAACATGATATTAAGTCCAGCTAATAGTGTCACATATTAAGGGCCAAATCCTGGCTCAATGTGCAGTTGAAGCCTAAACAGATGCTTAGAGAAAATAATGTAAAGCCAACCTGTAGTGTTATGTTGGTAACAATACCATTTGTTAATCTACCTAAGATTTTTGGCCTGAAGTATGTACCTAACTTGTGCCTACAGAAGGAACATATGGCCAGTGGTATTTGGCTCCTGTCCTAGGACATGTCTTCATGGATTTGTCATGGCCAAGGGCACTGGAGGCAGAGGAGCAGTCTTCCTTCTGGGTATGACAGTTTTATCTACTGTTCTGCCAGAATTTGGCCAAGAGTTCAAAATCCTGTACATCTTATTCAGTAATCCCACTGAAGGCAATGGAACCTTTTTTTGTGAGTAAGATGAAAAGGATTTGGCCCCCAAAGTTTTTAACCCTTTAAGTAGTAAGAGAGACGTTTCATTGCACTTAGCCCATCATTCATAAATAATTTACTCCTCAAAAACAAGATGGTTGTTGATGTACATGAAGTGCTAGCTCATAAACAGGAAAGCATGCAGCAATGTGTGACTATTCATGGCATTTTGGAACTGAATTCCTAAAGGGAAAAGGAGACACTTGCATGTGACAATTCCATCCAATGTCTATTTGAGGTCATAACAGTTGTTTTTTCAATTCATAGATACAACCTTAGAGATACCTTATAAAAACTAAGTAACTACACCATGTATATAGTTATAATTGAATGTGTACAGGTGTCTTCATTGGACTGGATGGATAAAAAAATTTTACAAAATATATTGGAAATGATGGTTATTTCTAAAGAGCTTCCTAAGTGCATTCATATGAACATGTGGTCATGGCTTGGGAAAAGAGAAATTTTTTCTCTCCTTCAGGAAAAGCTTTTGGTAACTGGAATGGGCAAGAACAGAATTTTCATACTTAATACAAAGTATTGTTACTCCGTTCCACATTTGTTATTATTTGAATTACTCAGAGCAGAGGACAATTTAATGCCAATTAAATGAATCAAAATTATATGACAGTGCTACCCTGACCACAAGTCACTGGTGGCAGTATATTCTAATAACATGCAGCACTCAAAAATACAATTTGAAATTTAAAACTGTGTAGTCAGGATGCAAATTTGGACTCTAAGTTAGAACTGGAAAACAGGACCAAGTACCATGGAGTTTAATCCCAACTGACAGAGTGAATTACTTCATCTCTAATACCAGGTCACGCTCATGCTGATCCTCAATATGCAGCTTTAACAAAGCTACAAAGAGCTTCGGTCCTGAAAATGCTTGTCTCGACATCTGCACTGACAGACAATTTTATAGTGTGCCCTTTTTGCAAAAGAGATAAAAATTTGTCTGCCTCATAAGCATTGCTAAGAGCATGGCTTCTCATTGGCACTGAAGCCTGCAGGTGTCAATGGTAATCTGAGGAAACTGAATGTGAAGCCTTCATGAATTGGTTAAGGTGAATGCCCTTCCGGTTACATTAAATCATTTTAATTCCTTGTATTCCCTCTTTCCTCCCCAAAAGAAGGATGTAGACATTTTGTGCTGACAGCAGTCCCTTGGTATCAAATCCTCATGGGACATGATGGGCTGCATATCCCTTTGGCTATGGGAATAGGATTAGGTTTCATGCTTAATTCCCCCACTTCATGGTGGAATCAGGAAGAAAAGTTCTTGAAGGTAAACTAAGTTGAGTGAAGACTCCACTCTATTCACTGGGAAAACTTCAACACAAAGAACATTAGAGAGATGTCAACTCCCTAAAAAGGGCTGTAATGAAGGCTTCAGAAGGAGATGCACAGTGGTATGCCCAGGAGAAGGTTACTCTGGGGGGTGTTGTGCCTATACCTGACAAGCAAAGTGTTAAGGTATCTCTTTGTTTCTACTAAGGGAGTTTTCCCACAATTCCCTGTTTTCCACACAAATTGTAAAGGGCAGCTCCTGAAGTTTTTATTCCATATTTGTTCCTCACTGCACTGGTTATTTGCTGGAGTAATGTAAGGGTGTTTGCTCTGTGCATCTTCTCCACATTCAGGTGCCATGAGCCCTTGGTGTCTCCTGGCATGAACTCAGCTTCCAGGTTTCTCCACCTGGAATGCGAGGAGTGTCTCCCCGGCATAAGGAGGAGGATGAGGTGATGTTCCTTGGTGTACACAGAGGTCAGGAGAGCCATCTGGCACCCAAAGTACCCCCCTGGGACTGGCCCATAGTGCTTATGGGAGCTAAAGTATTTTGTGGATTCAGATCTTGAAAGCCACGTCACAGCATTTGATATAGGAATTAAAGGGTTTCATGGCAGAGGATGAGGAACTCTTTCTGATTTCTGAAGGAGATAATGCTTTGGGAAGTTTTTGTGAATATCACTGCCCCAAAAGGAAAGTATGCACATGCTATATGTGGTATTTTTGGTTTGCCCTTTTTCTCCCTTCTGTTTGTGAAAATAGAAAATGCTTAGAAAAGAACAAAACCGATAATTTTATGATGACATGGAACATTTCTGATCTATACTGAGATTTATTACTAGTCATATTTGATTTCTATTTTGAGTTCGGAAAGTGTTTAAAACTTAGCATTAAAAAGCCTCATAACAATCTTCTGAAGCAAGTTTATCTCAATTTTACAGGTAAAGGAAACTAAGGCGTTTAGAAAATAAATTATTTGCCACAGATAGTATAGTAAGTCAGTGGCAAAGTCAGGAAGAGAATGAAGTTCTGTGGTTATGGGTTAACTCTCTTTTCCTGCTAAGAAAATTCATCTTATCCCTAATGTGCTGTTTCATGCTACCTGTACTAAAGTTCATCAAAACTGGCCAGTTTGCACTGTTAAAAAGCACATTTGCAAAGCCAATGATTTTTTTTTCCATATAAGCACAAAAATTCTACTTAAAGGGTTAATTATATTGCTGTGCTGGTAAACATTTTTACTGATTGCTGGTTAGAGCTGTCTTTAGATACTGACTGGGACAGAAGAGACTGAGCTGGCCCTGGACTCCCTCGTCTTGGTGTTGGGCATGGATATAGTACAACAAGATACACCCACAGTGGCCTCAGGCAGCTCATCTTCCTCTGTCCATTCATTGAGATCTGGGTTATAGCACTGAATGCATTTCTTGTACTTTTTCTCTACTTCGTTCCAGCCACCCACTAAGTAGATTTTCCCGTTAAGGGTGGAGGCGCCAGCCGTGCTAACTCCGGTTTGAAGCGGCGCCACGTAATTCCACTGCCCCGTGTACGGGCTGTAACGTTCCACGGGGAGAACGTCGACCCTTTCCGCTCGCCCCCCCAGCTGGGACCCCCCCATGACATAGACCCTCTCCAGAAGGGACACTGCGCAGTGCCAGCCCCTCGGGGTGCTGAGGCTGGCCTTATCCTGCCAGCTGTCCTTGCTGGGGTCGTACATGCACACCGAGCGAGAGTAAGCATTATTGATGTAACCTCCCGTGACCAGGATCTGGCCGTCCACCACCGCGCTGGCATGGCAGCACCGTGGCACTTCCAGCGGCGCCTTCACCTGCCACTGATTAGTCGCAGGCACGTAGCACTCGACGGAGGAGAGGCAGCCCTCGGAGTTGCGGCCACCCACCGCGAAGAGGAGGCCATTGAACACGTTCAGGCTGAAGTGGGTGCGCCGCTGATTCATGTTCGCCAAGTGAATCCAGCTGTTGAAACGAGGGTCATATCTGAAAGGATTAAAAAAAGGTAACAGCCTTACCGACTGCTCTGCTAAATTATACAGGACTCCTGTGCCACTGCTGCAAGGGCAAAGTTGCCAGAATTTTAGTTAGTTATTTAGCCATTAAAAGTCAGCGTAATGAAACTGGTATTCCTGATTAAATTTCCAAATAAATTTAGGTTTTGATTGGAGAAAAAATATTTTTGTATCATTCAAACCTCATATTATTTTAATGAAGTGAATCTTACCCTTCTGTAATTTGATTTTGTACAATAATCTCATTAGAATATTGGGAAGAGATACTTTCAAGATACAATAGAAATTTTAGAAGTTCTTTTGCAATTTACACCCACAGCAAAGATGTCTAAATTTACTCATAGAGTTTTTAAAAACTTTAGGTGGTGATTTATGCATGCATCCTCCTAGTGCTTTCTAAATGGTGAATATGCTTTCCTCGCCACTCCCATGGAGTAAGTTTTATGTGGAAAGAGCATCTTTGCTTTCTAACACTCCTCCTATCTGAAATAACATTCTTTGTCTTTGACATTTAAATGAACAGTTTTGAAATAGGAAATGGCAAATTATGACTCCTGAAGATGCGGAGTGAAATACATTAGCGGACCCACACACTTCTGTTGGACACTAAGAGGACCAGAGAATCACATGAGAAAAAAGACCATGGGAAAGTAAATACTAATTGTCATTCAGCATTGTCATCTGCAAGTCCACAGACTGATGTGACTTGACATACTCAAGGTTAAGGGCACAACGAGGATTCCCTCACCTCCTCCCTGCAAACAACAGCTGCACTGAGGACACAACTCCTTGTGACAATGTCAGGCATAGCTTAAAGGCAGAAGGTCAAGAGAACAGATATTTTTCTGACAAAGTAGATTACCTAATAAAATTGATCTAGAGAATGTTCCTCATTCATTAACTTTGTGTACTGGTTGAAGTCCTCAGGAGAAGCTGACTGCTCCTTCTGGGAGCAGAGAGGGAAGCACTGTGGCTGTGTAATGCCATTGCCTGTCCATAGTCTGTTAGTAGATAAAGGCAGATAAAAGTTTTCCCAGTCCCAACCTTTGCTTCAAGCTACTGTGCACGACCAGCTCTTAGGCTGGACTATTTAAAAACTACTGCCACCCATGTGACATTGCATGTTAGTGTATGCACTCTTCTGACCTTGCTATCACCAGAGCAATCTTGGACGACTATAGATAGGAACTGCAATATTTTAGAAGTGAAGTATTATTTGGGGTACACTGTAAAAGACAGCCTTCAAGCAATGGTACCATTGTTTTTAAATTCTTGACAATAATAATAATAATAATAGATATGAAATTCAACATAAAAGCTGTTGAAAATACAGTAAATGGTGATTAGAAAGTGAAGGCTATAATATCTAAAAGGTGTTTTTCCAAACTTTCTCTGAGGCTGTGAAATCAAAAGCTGCTTTTGAAAACTTGAGAAGTCTCCTTAGAACATCCCATGACTTCCTATTTATGTTTGTCAAAGCTTGTCTTCTTTTCTCCAGGGTCAGGATTAAATGAGCCAGACGGTATTTCTTGTTTGGATTTAGATGTTTATTAATTTTATCTATATTATGATCACAGTTTATAAAACTGTGAGTTCTATAGTACTTTAAGATAATAAACTAAAAAATGGTATGTTAGTTTTCTTTCTATAAGGCCTTTTAAGGGTAAATTATCTAATTAAGAAATGCTAGTTAAATTATTTTTATTTTAACTTAATAACTAATCACCCGTGACTTGCAATGTGGACTTTTTATCTAATTATATAATATTACTTAGACCTATGAAGAAGAAGGTGAAGAAGGACAAACCTTTGCCTTAAAACTTCTTTCTTGCTTTATTTATATTTTGCTATATTTTAAAATCTTAAACTCTAAGTTTTTTACTATGTGATATTACACACTTTTATTTAAATTATACACTCATAATTCTAGTTTTATAATTTAATTTTGGAAGCCTTCTCCATGGCCTCAGGTCAAATGTAATGTTCTCCTTGTCAGCACAGAAAGTCTAAAATTGTCAGTGATCAGGGTTCCAACAGTGTTCCTATGTCTATTTCCTCCACTTGGAATAATTTTTCTCAGTTTTTCCTCACTTCTCAGTGTGCATGTGTAACCATGGTGAAATTTTTTGCATAAATTGAGTTTTATATTTCTGTTAATTCAAAGTTTAATATAGAATAGCATCTATACTTCCCCTACATTGTCCTCCCCTTTCTCTTTGTCCAAGTGGTTCATGTTGCATGACACAAACCAGCTTAGTCTATCTACCTGCCTTCTGTGGAAGAGATACCTCCATCCCTTTTAAAGAAATAGCAGTTACCTGCAGAAATTGCTGACTGCATGCTTGGCTTGGTTCCTGGCATCATTCTGGTCTTCCCCACCAGCCACATAGAGAAATCCATCCATCACTGTGACACACTGATTAAAACTTTTAGCAGGCATTTCACTCAGCTTCTTCCACCCATTTTCAGGATCTCTGTATAAGATGTCTCTGCTAAGAGACTTTTCTGTTAAAGCAGGGCGTCCCCCAACAGTAACTAAGACTCTGAAACCTCCACGGATCCTTGTTCTTCTGGACTGAAGTGTATTCTGGTGATAGGGAAGTAAGTGATAGTTCATGGCATCCACTAGGAGCTTATGGCAGTCTGCATCTTGCATCATTCTTGGCACAGTTTGAACGTAATTGACAAGGTCTTGGGCTGAGATGGTACCAAAACGGATGTTACTTAAGAGATTGGCAGCAAACTTTACTCTTTTTTGGTCAAATTCCAGCCATTTTATTGCAATCTGGAATGCAACAATTTCAGAAGGCAACTGTAAGTCATCATCTGCAAGAAGTTCATTAATCTGATCAAAAGTAAGTTTTAGGAACTGATCAGTTTCTGAAAATTCAATGAAGTTGTCTTTAATAAATTTGTGCGCTGCTTCCTTGGTTGTTTTTAATCCATATGTTTCTGCAATATTGGCAATGTACATACAGTTCTCAACACTGATTTCTTGGACTAGAAAATCACAGCACATCTTTGTTAGGGTGTGAATCTGTAGATAAATTGCTGTGGAAATAATGCTGCCTATTGTGTAAAGTGAGAGAGTAAGTTTTCCAGTGTAAGCATAGGTGATAACAGTAGCTAGACCCACTGGGGACACATCGTTGAGGTCCACTCTTTGAATGGATGGATCTTTCTTTAAGATGTTGTGAAAGTATTCACTGCTTGAAGCCATCACTACCTTATGAACACTGAATGATTTGGTTTTGGTACTGATAGTCAAGTCACAAAGGAAATTTTCTTGTCTCATTTTGCTCAGACCTTCCAAGAGGTTTGGGCAGTATGATGGGTCGGAAACCTCCGATGAGATGCAGCTGAAACCATTTCCTCCTTCCAAGAGTCCATTCAAGCCATTTAGTTTACTGAGGGGGCCATCTTCCACAATGATAGTTGTTTCGTTGATATCTGCTTTGTTCTTTTTCACATTCTTCTTCTTAGGGGCCATGACTGCAATCAAATATTACAGCCAAGCACTTGCTAAAAATAAAATTAAACAGCATAGTTGTGAAATTTAATAGCTACGGGATTATGCAACAAATCTAACCTTTGTCAATACATATAATGCCACAAAACCAAACACACAGGATAATCTGTCTTCCTAAATTCTAGGCTGCAGCATGGCTGCTTATTTATAACAATCAATACTCCAGCTGTGAAGAATATACCTACGAGTAATTCAGTAATTTCTTTTTGTTTTAAATAACAAGATCATAAATTAACATTCACCTATTTTCACCACATTCAGAAAGTTAAATTCTCTAAATGGGTTTGCCAGACTGTAAAATTTTGTATATATTTATTTAAATCAGACAGGTTCTAGACCTGAATTTATTAGCCTAAACCACAGGAAAAATAGGGACCCCTAACTTTGTTCATCCTTACTCCAGGGCTGCTATAGACCTACAGGTGAGTTCAGAACTTGACCAGGAAATATTAAGACTGGAAAAAATTCTTAAAGAAACAAAGGCCAGATGGGATATAAAGAGAAAGAGGATTTTAATATGATGTCATATTGATTTTAGATTTCGGTTCTGCTCCAAACTGCTTCCAGGTTTTTGTAACTTTTGATTTTATAGACTGATAGTGTTCTATTTCCTGTGTCAGATGTGCAAATACTTTCTGCTCATAGCATATTTTGATTGCTTTTCAGTATCAGTAATTTCAAATCTATAATCCTACTTTTAGGATTTTGTGGAGTTTTGGGGACAAGATGTCTAACTTCCATTTGAAAAAAAGGTCATACAAACTCTATCAGGATGTGTTATTTTAAACAAGTTCTGCATATGGGAAAGGTAAGAATCAGTCCCATAGTTATGTTAGAACACATATTTAAGTTATATGTATCAGCTCTAGGCAAGCTCTCAGTGAAATAAAGAGCCATGTTTTTGTCAAATGTGATGTGAGACAGCCCCCAGTAACAAAGGAGTTACTTCAAACAAATATATGTATGTGCAAATATACTTGAAGGAAAGCACTGATCTTCAATAACACAATTTAAACAGAATTGTGGAGATCATCATTCAAATAGATTCCAATATAGCATTTATTTCCAGTATATCCATTGATTTTAAAACAATTTACACATGCTAATTTTCTTTGTGATCCTTGCAGTCATAAAAACTCGAACATGAAAAAATGCTAATTAATGATAAAGCAAATGACTGCTTTACTGTAGATAACTAAATTAAAAGACTTCAGTAATATTTCAGTCTGAAATCTCAGCACATCATTTCTTCCTGAAGCACACAGCATGTAACAAAATGGTAATTTAATTATAGAAAGGAATGGTAGCTGCCTGCGAGCCCCAGCAGTTTTTTTGCTGCGGCTGCTGGGCGACGACCATGTGCGGAGCAGGCGAGGGAGAGGGCCATGTGTGCCCAGAGCGTCAGTGTCAGCCTGTGCTGACGTGAGCGGCGATCCCTGATATGCCGGGGTGCCAGCGCAGGGGTCAGCTGCTGCCCGGCTCCCCGCCCCGCCTGCATTCCAGCAGCTGCATCTGTTGAGACCTTTCAGAGTCACCTCCCAGAATAGCAACCTCCCAGCAGCTTGCCATTTTAAGACAGGTTCAGTTGAAGGTATAGCTGGTGTTTTAGTATACTTGGCTGTTTAACACAACTTTTGTTGCAAAAACACTATGATGTTGCAAGTGTCGCGTATATTTGTTGGCATGGAAGAAAAGTGAACCAAAACTTTTGGATAACTTTGTATGTTACACACATAGTTATAGCTTTGCATGTTAATAGTCACAGTTTTAAAGTTGGCAAGGGCATATTCTTTTGGCAGCCTTGTCTGTTTTTATAAGTATTTTTAGGGACTTGTAACTTAAAATTTTGAATACATGTAGCAGTTAATGTTTATTGCCTCATTGCATCATTCCAGAGCTCATTTAAATACAACATTTTAACCTCTCTGTTCAAAAATGCTCACTAGCCAAAGTTTTTTTTCTGAGAAATGCTTTTTCATCAGCAGAAATTTCACAAACTATCTTAGTGTACAAGCACTATAAGTGATGGGACATGCAAACCTACTGAAACACATCAAACAATCCTATAATAAAACCTAGTTACTGAACTTTGAAAACCCTGAGTGATTTTGTTTTCAATGATTGTTTGCTTTCATCTACTTTATTTTAGCTTAAGTACCAGTCATACCAAAGGACACTCGGGGTCCAAAACCAATGCATTATACCAACCAGCCTCCCCCCTGCTTTAAAATGCCACCTTCTAAAAACTATCAAAGTGAGGAGTTAAAAACCTCTTACCCTCCTCAGAAAGATACTGTCCCAGAGCTGTCCGTGAAAATGCCTCTTCCTTGGAAAATGCAAACACAAAAAGAGAGGAATTGTGGGGAAAAAAAAGAGTGAGAAAGATCAAAGGCCACTTAAGTCCCAGCTCACCGGTTTTCAGTGAGGCACTTCGCTGTCCCAGTGAGCAAGAGAGACCGGAGCCTGTGCTCGGGTGCTCTTTAAAATGACCCCTCCTCTCCATGCCTTGCTCCCTGCCTCTGCCCCGCCACCGGAGCTCAGCTTCCCTGGGCTGCCTGGCCACTGGAAATCGGGAGGACAAGCCTGGATCCTGCAAATGCACAGGTACAGGGGAGGAAAGGGAGGGGAAGGTGAAGATAACTCCCAGCTGGGAACCTGGGGGAAAGCCCTGTGGTTAGGGACGGGCACAGGCTTAGACTGGACATAGGAAGACACTTTATGATGAGGATGGTGAGGCACTGGAACAGGATGTGCAGAGAAGCTGTGGATGCCCCATCCCTGGAAGTGTTCAAGGGATGTTTGTCTAGCAGATGCCCCATGGCAGGGGGGTTGGAACTTTGAAAGTCCCATCAAAACCCATTCTATGATTATCATTATTCTATGACCTAAATTAACCCACCAAAAACACCATGGAAAAGCTGGCACTTCACACTTAGATTTTCCATGCTTAACTCCAGGCAGAGGAAAGGAGACCAGCTGATGGGGATTCAGTCATGTTCTGTTTTGTGGAGTTAGGTCACTGCTTCCATAAAGACTTGCCTCAGCTTTCAAAGATAATGGCTCACATCCTGATACATTTTCAGAGACGTGAACTCTGATCTTCTGTCTCTCAAGTGTGTATCCTAACTTGGGGGTTATATCATACACTGGAATAATTTATCTCTGCATCCTTGCCAGGCAACCTCAGGAATAATATAAAGCCAAACCTCCACATGCCAGGAGAATTTCATCCCATGGGAGAGATAAAAAGAGTGCAAGAGTCTGCATGGGAAGGGAAGAGTACTGGGGGAAGTGGAAGTCTGAGACCAGGATGATTTTCTCTTGGCTATGCTTTGTATAATGCTTAATCATACAGATTTATTTGGCTGCCTTCAGACTCAGATAGGCTTTTACAGTAACACTTGTCATTTTGAACAGAAGGGCATCACTGTGTGGGTGGAGCTACAAAACACTACAGGGTAGGAATGAAAAACAGAATAGGAAATTAGTCAAGTGTGAGATGAGAATGGAGGAGAGGGACATAAGGCTCCACCCTGCCAACAGCAGGTAATTGGCTTTCCTTTTGAAAACTAGGGCCACAGCTATGAAAAACTAAGGACAAAGCCTCATTTTCATAGAATCATGGAATACCAAGTTGGAAGGAATACCAAGGATCACCTGGTCTCACCTTTCTTGGCAAAAGCATTATCTTGACAACACGGCCCAGCATCCTCTTCAAGCAAGTCTTACAAGTGTCCAACCTTAGGGAATCCACCACTTAGTTCCCTGGGGATATTACATTCTCATTGTGAAAAATTTTCCTCTTGTGTAAAATCTAATCTCCTCAGGAGATTAGATTAATTTGTAGCCATCCTCCTTCATCTTTTCCTTGTGATTTCCTGTAAAAAGGGAGTCTCCATCTACTGTGTTGTTGTGGTTTGATGCTGGCTCAACGCCAGGCACCCACTAGCTCACCCTCCCCTGCTACAGCTGGGCAGAGGAGAGAAAAAAAAAAGAAAGGTTTCATGAGTGAGATAAGGACCAGGAGAAATATTTCAAGGACAAACCAGGCTCAACTTAAGTTGCAAAGCGAATTTATTACTAACAAAATCAGAGGAGGATAATTATATGTAAAAAAAGCCCTTAAAACACTGTTTCCCCCCAGCCCCTTCTTCTTTCCCACTGATAGCACAAGGAGACATGGCATGGAGGTTTTGGTCAGTTCATCACTGAGATTTTCTTCCACTGCTCTGGGAGAGGAGTGAGGCTGAGACAGTTCTCCATGAACTTCTCTGGCGTGGGTCCACTCTCATGAGCAGCAGTCCTCCCAAAACTGCTGCAAACGTGAGTCCCTCCCATGGGCAAACAGTCCTTCCAAACCTGCTGCAATGTGGGTCACTCTTCCACGGGGTGCAGTCCTCCAAGGACAGGCTGCTCCAGCCTGGAATCAAGGGCTGTCTCTCTCCACCGAGTCTTCTACAGCACCAAAGCGTCCTCCAGGCATCCACCTGCTCTGGCATGGACACCTCCCCCACAGGCTGCAGGTGGATCTCTGNTCCCCCTTGGATCCCCTGGGCTGTGGGTGTATCTCTGCATCCCCCATGGATCCCCTGGGCTGTGGGTGGATCTCTGCATCCCCCTTGGATCCCCTGGGCTGTGGGTGGATCTTTGCATCTCCCATGGATCCCCTGGACTGTGGGTGGATCTCTGCATCCCTGTGGATCCCCTGGGCTGCAGGGGCACAGATGCCTCACCATGGTCTCACCACGGGCTGCAGAACCTTGGCTTTGATGCCCCTCCTTCTCCACTGACCTTGGTGTCCCCATGTTGTTTTCCCTCACGTGTTCCCACGTCGTCCTCCTCGCTGACTAGAAGCAAAAGTGCGTAACTTTGTTTTGATTTTCTTCTTAAATATGTCATCACAGAGGCGTTACCAGCCTCTCTCATTGGCCCTGTTTTGGCCAGCAGCATGTCCACTCTCAGAGCCATCAGCCATAGGCTCTGCTGGACATGGTGGAAGCTTCCAGCAGCTTCCCACAGGAGCCATCCTTGTGGCCCCCCTGCTACCAGAAACCAGGCTGTGCCAAACCAATACATATGTCTTTTTTTTACTCCCATGTAGATTCCTACTGCCTCAAAAATACAACTAACTATAGCATTAATTTAATATGTCAGATGACATCTGTCATCATCTTAACGCATCTCAATGTATTTTAATTTACCAGTTCATTCTAACTATAAAATTACTTACATAATCATCTATCTTTAAGATTTAAAGCTTTACATTAATAGGATCAATTTTAATGATTTTTATGCAAAGAATTTGTTTTGCACTGTGCCCCATGAATTTTAAGGACCTGCAATATATTAGGTCTTGTAGGTAAAATGAGCACATTCTTAAAATAGCACTATCAAACATATATCAGTGAACCATAGTTACTTAGTGTTCCCTTTTCTAACAGCTCATGCCCAGACTTCTATCAATTTTCATAATTTTAAGATGCTCTAAAAGACCAGCTTTTTTCAGAGAAAGATTTTTTCTTTATTTTGTTATTTTTCAGTTAGTTGTTTGTTTTTTTTAATAAAGGGACAATTGTCCTCCAGAATGAACACACTATTATAATATGTCGAAAATATTATTCTAATTTTCATCTTTTAATTTACTAGCATATTGTAAAATAAATTTAATTCTTATTCAGTCTCTACAAATGTGTTTCCAACATCCTTATATGACCCACTGTTGAAAAAAACAACAGAAATTCCAATGTAGAAGCATCCTTATTGAAAAGACAAAACTAAGTTCTAATTTCCAGAAAATACTGAACAGGCTTTGAGCTGGGCAGTATAGAGAATAACCATCTTTTGGGGATTCAGTCAACATCTCAGTGTACTAAAACTGACAGAGTAAACATCTCATATAAAACATGAAACTTTGGTTCTATGTTAGGACAAGACCCACAAAACCTTTAGTTACTTGGTCTTTGAGATCAGAGGACAATTGATGACATACTTGGATATTGTGTGGCACACAAGCTGGTCTTGGAAGCAGTCTTCCTCATTTTGCATTAATCAGCACACAATAAAGTCTTTTAAAAGTAACTAATACCAGGATCAAAAGTCATTATGTATTTGCATAATGCAGATCATACATATATATAATTTACATAATACAAGCTTTAAAAATCAAACTTTGATTTAATATGCTTTTTAATTTTCAGATACTCAATATTGTTTCCCTCATGTCTTGAAAACAGCACGTTCCTAGTGATTATTTTCTTTCAAATGGCATAGAACTTAGTTACTATAAAACATTTTTATATTGACTGAAGTCCTTGCAATCAGATTATTGTCTTCTCACTTTAAAGAGGGAATAATAAATTTCTTTAAAGTACCTTCAGTCTCTCAAGATGTATCCTTTTAGGTATGAGTGAATCTTGAGGAAAAAATATTTAATTTTCTTCATAATCAATTGGTCTGTACAACTAAGGACAATACTATCAATTCATGCAGCAGTAGCAGGTCATGAAGAAATGTTTTAACATTTTAGGGGTAAAAAGTGGAAACATTTCAAGAGATTTGTTCTCAGACTACTGAACAAAAACAACTGTTATTATTTGCTCCATGTGCATAGTTCAGAATCAACAAGAGGGAAAGTTCTTTTGTCAGGAAAGACAGGCCTTTAGGCAATTATAACCATCTTTTCTAATCCACGCACAATCATTACTGCACTCTTTCTGGAAATGGAAAGCCTTATGTTTGAAGTCAACATGCTCGGATTTTTTGGTGGAACTCAAGTGTCATAGCCATGGCCATGTGGAGATGTACCTTGGACAACTAAAGATGGTAACAAAACTCAGGCTCAGCTCTAGATCACGACTGTTTTGTTTGCTCAGATCACTTTGTGTATGCTCAGCCAAACACCCCACACCCTCAAAGACCAAATTTAGTTCTCTTTGATAAACAGTTATGAAAAATACCTTCAAATGCACTCATTTGAATGTATTGGGTAATCAAACCACTAATGCCTTTAGGAAGGGTGAAATTCCTTATGCAGACAAGAGGTAACTCTGAAAGCATACTGAATTTCAGTGGGAACTGCAGTCTTTTCAAAAATGAGATGGAAGAGAAATGTGGGGGTTTTTTTAAGCTGCTGAATAAATGTAAAACCAACATTGTTAGGAACAAATGCACAGGGCTTGATTTCACAGAGGTGGCTGTGAGGAACAGTGTTCAGCAAGGCACCCAGCCCCAGTGGGTCACTCTGACCTCACCTGAAATTCTCACCAGGCTCTTCTCCTGAGCTTAAACAAAGCCTGTTCCTCTTTCTAGTTTCAATCTTTCCTTAGAAACTCACTAAGCACTGGCAGTAGGGCATAGGAAGGTCCTTAAGGGTGAGAAGAGAGTTTGCAAGCCTTCAGCAGAGCTGATAGTACAACATACCCCTTGAGCATGTAGTGTCAGAGCAATTTTTGGAGCTGTATTTGTGTGCCTGTCGAGCCCACTTCTTCCTAAGAGGAGTCACGCATCGATGCCAAACAAACAATCCTTATAATAATCAGCACTGGCTGCAGTTTTGAAGGACTGAGTAAACTTGGAATTCTTTTCTCTTGACAGTTATGACAAGTAATACGAAAAATGCTTCAGTTAGGCCTGGGCTAAAAATATTTTTCTTGTTCTAGGAAAACTTTTGAGATTTTAAATGTTGTCTTCGCTGTCATGAAATCATGATCTTTCAGAATAATTGGGCAGCAAGAACATCTTCCTCATCCCAGGAAATCCAGCAGTTTGATAATTAGGCTTTCAAACAACATATGGGAATTCCAGCTTCAAGCACATAACCCATATGGAAATCTGACCCTCAGCTTCTCTACTCAATGATGACTTTAATCATAATGCTGGTGTGGGCTGAATTTTTCTGAAGATTTCTTCTGCATAAATGCCACTTTGTACAAGTAATGTAATATTTTTGGGGCCAGAAAACTGAAGAGTAACTAGTTGTGAATGGCCTATTTTAAGGTAGGGTTGATGAAGTCTCTAAATACTGTGACGATGACTTAATTATTTCCATAAAATAAAAACATGAGCGTGGTAACTGGAGAGACAGTCTGCATCAGAGACCTGGATTTATTTTTTCTATTTCCAACCTGAGTGCTCTATCTACTGTATAGCCCTATCAGCTATATTTCTCTACTGATGAATTTGCTAGTGTGCCAAGCTGTAATAAGAGCTATTTTGCAAGAGCAGCAATCCTATCGTGCAAATACCAGACTTTTGCCTACTTAAAATTCCATTGTAGTTCAGACTGGATGCACTTTTTTTTAACACTTCTCCCAGACAACCACTTTAAAGAGTGAAAGGTGTTCTGTATAGTAACTTCACAGGAAATTCTGCAAACAAAGATTTTTTTAGGAGGTACTCATTCAGCTTGGGAGTCTTACATGCTCAGCCAAAGCCAGCTCCATAGCACTGATCTCGTTTCAGATGTGCAGCTCACACAGCAGCAAAGTCTGATTCCCTGCCATAAGCTTTTAAGGTAACCCACGGGAGAGCCCCGCTGAAAGTTGCAGGGCCCAGAAGTGCTCAGTCCCCTCAAAAAAAAAAAAA
>VXBQ01017623.1:209136-239738 GCA_013400175.1 Phainopepla nitens
AAGGAACGGACAGAGTTGAGTGGGGAGCGCGATCAGAGCAGGTGCTGAAGCTGTGCCCTGCTCTGGAGGCGCAGGGAGGGCATTCCCCGGGCTGCGGGGCACGGGGGGCATTCCCCAGGCTGCGGGGCACGGGGGACATTCCCCGGGCTGCGGGGCACGGGGGACATTCCCCAGGCTGGGTGGCACGGGGGACATTCCCCGGGCTGCGGGGCTCGGGGGACCAAGGGGCAGGAGAGACACCGCAGGCTGTGGGACAGAGGGGACCAAGGCACGCCCCGCTCTCTGAGCAGCAGCTGGCACTCCCAAGGAAATGGAAGCAAAATAGCATGTGCCAGATTGGCCTCGATGTTTTATGAAATAATAAATTATATTTGACCGAAGAAAGCGTATTCAAAACAGTGATGTGATTTTTACTTTGTTGGTTGTTTCTTTTTTTTTAATTCTCTTTTTTGGAGGGTCACATTCACTTTGAAAATACAGGACGCTTTTAGCTTGGTGGGTTTCAAAGGCATTAAAGCTTAATACAAGTTTGTGGTTGGAGGCAGAGCACAGCAGTAAAAATGGTATTGTATTTGGTAGTTGATGAGAAGCTTAGCTGTTAATCAAGTTTACAGTGTGTTTTCAAAGTATGTTTGTATGCATATAGAGGAAATACTGATTTTCCTAGCCAATAATGGTTTATCTTCTTGAGTGCCTGTGATGTGGACAATATCTGCCTAAAATGCAAATATCTGTGCAGGTGCTTCTTCAGAAGTTTTCATTTGCAGTTCGGTGAACCTAAGATCTCTTCCTATGCAATAGAAATTATCAGCTATTACAGTGTATGAATTTGTATTTGGGGTACGTATTGATATGTTCTTTGAATAAGAGGTAGCAAATGGGAAGAAAAGAAGCAATTCTGGAGGTAATTAGTTTTTAAGGGATCCCAAACCAGTAAGTTTCAAAGCATTGTACTAAACTGAAAAATGAGAACAACTCTGGCTGATTGGTCTTCATTAAGGGAGGAGATACAACGTTTTTATGTAGCATAGCTGCAGGTAGGTGCTGCATAAAATGGAGCTAATGGTGGTGCTGCAGCACTTCTGTCCCTGGTAAAACTGTCTAGTGAAATAGAAGTGTTTATGGGTAACAGGGCCTGAGTGGCAGGGAAGTGGAGAAACTAATAGCTGTAAATTGGCAGTTATGAAAGGTACTCCTAACAGAAGTTGACTCTTATAAGAGAAATTATGTGGTGAGTATCTTTAAAGGCACAGAGCAGAATTCTAGAAATTTGTGAAAAGAATTACAAATCAATATTACAGATGTGTATGTAGGCAAGCATTGTTGTTGTCAAATACTTTTGTTCCATACTGAGAATAATATTTGTCTTTGGACTTTTTAATATTGCTAAAATTTTTTGATAACCATGCAGAACAGCAATTGTCCATTTCAAAAGCTTCTTAATATGTGAGGTTTGAGAGCTACTCACTGAGTTTTCAGAGAGTTGACAAAAGAAAGAACAGGTATTGAATGATACTTATGGTTCTAGGGAAGGTATGGGTGAAAAAGTACTCTGCTAGTGTTAAAGGTCAGTGAAATGGTCTTCATTGGCACAGATCATAAAGGAACACACTGAGCAGCTGCATCATGTTGAGATGTAACTGATGTAGAATTAAAGGGTGGTGCTATCATCCATACTGCTCAATGAGATGTTACACAGATATGTTCTGCCAAATTTATCTCAAATTGTATTTGGCTGGCACGAATTGCCATAAATATATGCAAGCTCTGAGGCACTAGACTTGCTTCTGTATGATGCTGATTAGAGTGGCAGTGTCACAGGCCTAATATAATGCATAAAACTGATTTCAGTCGCACACGCCAAAAATAAGTGCCAGAACTCATCAGGAAACAATGTTGGGTTGTGGGTTTGTGGTGTTTTTGGGGGGGGTAGGAGAGTGATTATGCATCTCTTTGTGACGTGATGCTACTGAAATCTTCCTTAGCAGGGAAATGCTACACATGCAGAAGTAATTTTTATCAAATGAAGACAGTCCCTTCTAGAAACCAAATTTGATGATGTGGTAGGCTAAATTCATTTGAGCAGCACATGTTTTACCATGGCTCAGTGGAAAGTCACAGCTAGGAGCTAAGAATGTAGGTCAGTCAGGATAGGAGACTGTATTTTGGAAAGCATTGACTCAGAAAATGATTTGGAGCTCTGATGTGTTACCAGTTGAGCATGAAATTGCAGTAGTGTGCAGTGGCTTATGGAGTAAATGCTATCTTTGGGTAGCTAAGCAGGGTTATGTTATTATTGCTATATAGCATTAGAGGGACAATTACAGCAATATTATGTCCTGTTCTGAGGACTATTTTTAAAAAAAAACACTGGCCAAGCTGGAAGGATAAGATAGCCAGAGAATGGCTGTAGCTTGAGCTAGCATAACTTAATGAAACTAAAGAGCCAAGGTGAAGTGTGTGATTAGTATTTACATTTATTTCTGTGTTGTGTAAGGTGATTGGATGAAAGCTCCTTTAGTGTAATTAAGAGATCATTAGATTTAGTAGCTTAAAACAAAACTAGGCAATTGTTTTAGGGACAGCTGTGTTTGTTTTTTGTTTGTTTGTTTTGTTTGTGGTTTTGTGTGGGTTTATTTTTCTTTTGTGGGTTTTTTTTTGGTTGGGTTTTTTTGTTGGGTTTTGTTTGTTTGTTTTTGATTTTTTGTTAGCTGAGGGCATAGGGATTATTTGCTTGGGACAGAGTTGGGTTTTTCTAAGGTGTTCTCCTCAAAGTCCTGGTGCTCTTTCAAATGAGAAAGCTAGAAGTCTAGCTCAGCCAGAAGTTACTGACTTGATGGAATTTCACAGGCTTTGTTATAAAAGAGAATAAGCTAAAGAATCACAGGGATCTGTTTGAAAGAGAAATGCAGCTATTGAGTGAGGAAGGAGAGAAAACAGGAGTTACTGTGGAGAAATGCTGTCAGTGCCCTGAGGGCAGATGGTCTGGGAACCTGTTAAGGGCTTCCATCCTTCCTGGGGTTCCAGGCTCAGATAGGAACATAAGAGGAGTCTGTACAACACTTGTGTCAAGGATGGTGGAGCAACACTGGTGTGGTGGGAAACGACCAAACCCAGTGCACCTGGCAGCTGTTGTTACCACCCTGCTTTCAGTTTTGGCTCTGGGAAATTTTGTTTGCTTACATGCTTCTTTCCCATTGCTCATTACCATTGATCTCTGCTTTCCAAATTCCAGCCTGCTTTCCCTTCTTCCCTGCATCTTTCCTTGCTTTTGTTCCTACTGTCATCCTTGCTTTTGTTTCACACTGCTATGTGGGTGCCAGCTTTCAGTTTGTCCATAAGGCTTTGCCTGCTTATATTGCATAAGGACCTAGGTCTTGGTTTTTCTTGGAATGTATTTTATGGAAAAAAACCCAGCCTTAAAGGGTTTTGATCATTCTTTATAAATCAATGCTTAGGAATTATGTACACTAGTCCAGGAATTGTATATGAAAATAATTTTTCTTCAATTTTTTTCTGTGAAGTTTACAGCGTCTTTTAAAGTTGATAGAGTTTTTCCACGAGGATATAGCTGATATTGGTATGTGAGGTGAAATAGTCTGAAAACCAGTGGAGGGTTGCATATGTACTGTGTGAGTATGGAAGGTCTTCTGTAAAGAAATTACCAGATCCAGTCCAGTGACATAAGAGCCAGATAGGCCACAAATGCTATGGTGAAAGAAATGATTGGAGAAAGATCCCTCAATAGTCAATCTTTATTTTGTTTTTGAAGGTCTGCTCAGAACAGACTTCATATTTTTGCCTTATTTTATGTAAAAATTATAATCATATACTATATATAGGTATCATGACAACAAAGTTTGTGTTTCTAGCAAGCTCTAGGTTTTGATGACAGGCTTTTACTCTGTCTTGTGCTTCACAGTATACCTTTCTCCAAAGCCTGATAGATCCTGGAGCTTGGTGTTTGTGCTTTGGTAGAGAAATCAGAGATCTCTAGCAAATAGGATAAGTACAAAGTTTCTCTGCTGCTACAGATGCTTGCCACAAATTATATTTGCTTATTTTCTGATTGTGTCTGTACATAAGTTTAGTTCTAAATCCCAAGAACTTGGAGATGTGTGATTCCTACTGGCAGGCTGGATGTGGCCATTTACTTTGTCCATTTACAGAACAGAGTCTTGTACTAGTCCTGTATGTGCAGAGCTGCTGATTCCCCTGCAGCCTGAGCTGTTCCCTGCTTCTAAGTGATTGGTATCACTTCTAAAAACCTTATCAGTGTGTCTGATCCATTTTTTCTATTTTTTTAAATGAAACAGTGTTATTTGTCTTAATTTTCGAAATGTGATATACTTTTCAAGTAGCCAAAATGAGCAGTGAGGTCTGTAATTTAGGAAGATCTTTGAAAGTTTTGTTTTTCATTAAAATATGTTGACTGCTTTTGAACATGCTTGTCATCTAGGTACTTTTGTAATTTAGCCTATTGGTTTGAAGTTGTATGAACCTGCTTCCTGAATTTTTTTCTTCTGAAGTAAACTTGGCTTTGAGTTAGTCCAAAATTCATCAAGAAGAATATTCAAAACCTCTATTCTCTGTGCCTAGATGAAAACATCCCTTAGTATTCTTCCACAAACAGTCTCTGGCAAAATAAATGGGATTTATTCCCAGTGGTTTGCACAGCTTGATTTTTCTAGACATGTTAAATATCACAATATAACATTTCAGCAGTGGGTTACTTCCTTTTTCATTGCAAAATAAATTAAATCAATGAGGATATATATCTTCTAATTAAATAAAACTAAACTAACTTGACACTGATCATCTCAAGCATTAGAAACTATGTTAACATCGTGAGCAATTACTATTTTTCTTGGGGAGTACCTTATCTTAAAGATAAGCAGAACTTCATATGGCTTTTGTGCTGGTTCTGAAATCTTGCTGAAATCTTGGTGAGGAAGCTTTGTTTTTTTTTTTTTTAAGGGTGTCCTGCCATTTTGTACCTAGCTGAACTACCTTTGATTTGATTTGTTACCTCTGGTCCTAGGTGCTTGCCTTACCTTGTCTCACATTTTCCCAGGCTGTGAAGCATTTCTCCTGTGCTTGTGTAGACTCAGAAGCAGTGTTTCAGGGTGGATGATTTACAGAAGAACTGCTGTGTGTATGGTTAGCTGCAAGACTCTGGAGTGCTGTATACCCATGGCCAAATAAATTGGGTTATATTGCTGTTGAAATTTATACTCTGCTTATGAATGAGACTTCTTTGTTATTAAAACACTTCTTATAGGAAGATGAGCGTTTTGTATATGAAAAAATCTTTCCTGCTTTTATGGAAGTGTTGAGTTTTGTAACAGGTGTAAGCTTTGACAGTGCAAAAGAAAACAGTTGTTCTAGCTCGAGCTTGTTTCATTAAAATTCACATTGCAGTTATGTTTTCAAAACCTTATTTTTGCAGTCTGAGCTCTCACCGGCTCTGTTGTCCTTTCTTGGCCTGGATTGATGGAGTAGTGCTGCTGACTGTGAGGCTGGCTGACTTTTGCTTGGTGGCTTTGCATTATGCAGCTTTTGTACTGGCTCTGTGGCAAATGAAGGCCACTGCTACAGGATAAGTAGGCATATATATGTAGCCTCTACTACTGTGTTATTGATTTTTACTGTAATCTCTGTAGCAGTAAATTCAATCTACTGGATTTTCTGTTGTTACTGAAATTGAGGGGTTGGCAGGACCATACTGGTTCACAGCCCAGACTGCAAACACTGCCCTGATGTGCAGTAAAGGAGTGCTTACGTTTTCCAGGAGTTACTGGATGTTCCTCCTAACACCATTGTGTATTTTTGGATTAAGTTTGTGAATGAGGATGAGGAGAACAGAATAAGGTTTCCAAGTATTTGTTTAAAACAATAAATCCAATGTTTCCTTCCAGATTATAAAAACACTTAAGGTACTACAAGGTTTGGATTTATCGCTGGACATTTTAGTGGTAAGTGATCCGTAATAATACATTAAACTCTTCTATAGTGAATTACTATGTAAATGTCAAGAGTGTGCATTTGTTGCATTTTATAATTTTGAATTTATGTCCTGTTTGGTTAGATTTTCCAAAAGCTGGTCATACAACTTGATAAATGCAGTATTATGTCAACAGTGATAGTACTGAGCATATAGAGGACACTCTGCTAATCAGGCTGGCTTCTTTTCACTGTAAAACTGCCTTCAGTCAGTGCTTAAAGCAAATATGGGTGAATCATTCTTTAGGTCAACTGTCTAGTTCTTCCATCTTTCATTAGCAGCTCGAAGTTAGTTTCTTGCATTTAAAGAGCAGGAATCCCAAATCCTGTGACTTTTGTCCTCATCCAAGCTGCATGCTATCAAATTCTGTATTAGGTATTCTCACACTGGTCTGTGAAGCTTCTAGCTATTATAAGCAATGTGTCTGTGTTTTGAAAAGAAGAAAAATGTGGGGTTTGTGAGAGAATTCCTTGAAGAGTAAAAGAAAAAATACAGTTGCCCAGATATTTGGATGGCCTATTCAGGTAAAGGCATTTGCCTGCCTAGACACAGACAGACTTCTACTGCAATGAAGCAATATTTATTTTGTTTTCCAATAAAAATACATAATCTCTTATTGCAATTAGTAGTTTAAAATGACTAAGGGCTTCTGCAGATGATTCATGTTCCCAGAAATTTTACATGCTTTATAATGGGACAGACTTTGATGGAAGCATTCAAGTCAAATAGAGGAAAGTGATATCTTGCAGCAGAGGGCTCCACATACTTTTAATGCATTTGAAGAACATAAATAGCTTTATGAAGTAGTCCCACCAGATTTCTTCCATCTGTTTGCAATAACTGACTTACCAAATCAGGTTGCTCAAATTATTTATAAGCTAAATATACTTGAAGTGAATTTAGGGAAGCCATTTCTAGAGGCTGAGCTGATTATGTGGGAGTAACATGTGTAGCTCAGACTTCACAGGAGTATAATTTCACTAGTTAGCAAGAGCATTCACAGGTTGCAGTGAACCTACTGAATTCCATATTTTTCATGCATCTTAAAAGTGAGGGTTTGTGAATCAGAGATGCTTACTGATAATACAGGATTAAAATCACCTGTGATTCTACAAACACTCAAAGTCTGCAAGATATATTTGCTTAAAACACACTAGGGTAGACTTGAAGACACGGTGATATTGTGAAAATAACTCTGCTGCTCTGACCCCTCAACCCTGTACTACTGCTGGTTGAGATGTATTTTATATTACACCATGCCCAGCATATATGTTCTGTAATAGACTCAAATGTACTTCATAAGCCTAATGGAAATTTTAATTGATGCATTTTGTGAGCTTAAGCATTTGAGAGAAGTGAAATCCCTGAAATATGTACATTTAATGGAGGAAAATTACTTATCTTAGTTTTAATTAAGCCTGGATTCTGTTCTTCGTATTTGGGTATAAATAACTACTTCCTCCAATTCCATTTGCAGTATAAAGAGGGCATTTCTTCCTTGGCTACCATAGGACTGCCCTGAATACTAGGCTAGTACTGTTCATAGCAGTTTTAGCGGAGGTTTTATTTGGGATGAGAACTGTGGTTTATTCTGTCCATCTTTCTTGCACTATCTTCAACAGGAAACTGGCATTGAGAAAACAGTTAACAGTTTTAGGGAGCATGCCACTGCTGGGAATGTGGCTAAAAGTCTGTTGAAACAATGGAAAAAGCTTATTTCTCCAGAAAGTAAAAGGTAGGTAAGACCTTTTTTCCTTAAAGTTAATTATACTGTAGCATAATTTTAAAATACAGATTGGAATCTTAGGAAGGTGTTTGGAATGACAAATGTACATTCAATTGGAATGTGAATTGAATGCAAGAAATGAGAATGCAGTTGTAAAATATGAGGAAAACAATCAAACCATTATTGGTCAGCTAGCCAGTTGGCACTCTGACTTCAGCTGCTTTTTGTGACTGGCACAAGTTCTTAGGTCCCAGCTGGTGCAAACGGGACTAAACCGTGATGGGCACCGCTCTGCGCTTCGGGAGATTGGAAAACTTGCTCTTTCTTCCCAGAGGTGGTGGTTAAATGAGGCAGCTCTCCAGTGATGTGGTTGTACAGAGGTTTTCTTGCAATGTTCTTGTGGACTGAGAGGGCCTTTCCAACATGGGTGGAGGCACAGTCAAGAGATGCAGTTTCTTCTGAGACTGAAGCAGCCACCACTGCCATGGCCAGGCCCGCTCTGCTTTAGCTGTTTTGCGGAGTTCCGGACAGCGGAGCTGAGGAAGCCAAGGGAATAGTGTGAACAAATAAAGCATTTCAAATCTGCAGTTGTTCAAACAACAGGAAAAGTAAAATAGCAGAACCTGTGATAAGCAAATCATAAAGGCTGACCTGTTAATCTGTGTCACCTAGAGAGCATGTTGTGAACTTTTCTGTCTCCTGGTTGTTTCAAGCACCGTGTCTTTGTTACAAAGCACACAGGGAAGCTTTGTGAAAAGAGGTGTCCAGCATGTTATAAGCAGATAGTACTGCCAGATTTGTTTTCCTGCTCAGGGTTATGTCCCTGCTCCCCACTTGTTTTGCTATCAATTCTTTTTTCAATATTTAGCAGTGCTGGAACTAAGAGCTCTGCAATTCTGTACTAATAGCGGAAAAATAAGAACACGGTGCAGAACTAAGTTCTGGGTTTTGCAAAACTATGACACATGGTGTGATTTTATGCTTTTAGTTTTACTAATATTGGAAAAACAGATTGTTTAAGAATTTAGCATCAGCTGCAGAATGGAATGTAGTTTTTTTATTGTTGCAGTGATCACAAGGGAAGAAAAAATAAGGAAAAAGAAAAACATGAGACAAAATCTTCTGTTTCCAAGGAGATTAAGCCTTCAGAGAAGCCTGAAACATCTGTACTGGCCTTTAGAAGTTCCAGTAGTGCTCCCATTTCTACAAAGTTGAATAAGGAGCATATTTGTAGTGAAAAGACCCATCAAAGTACAAATTCTGAGTCTCCAGGAGAATGTGATAATAAAGAATGTAGCAGCAGTGGTTCTAAGCATGCTTCCCAGGGTACCAATTCTCAGGCTAAAGAAAGTGAGTTCAATGAGAGCACCTCCACAGAGAGCAAGAGAATTTCAGAAAAGCATTCCTCTGCAGCAAATGATGGCTTATTGTCCCTGAAGGAAAAGCCTAGTAAGGATGCTTCCAAACAGAGAAATCCTAAGCGTTTGAAGAAATCAAAACAAAATGTTGTCATGAAAGACCAAGCCAAATCATCCAGTGATGAGGAATTTGAACCCCCTACTATGTCTTTTGAATCTTATCTTACTTATGATCAGGTTACCAACAAAAGAAAGAGAAAGGCTTGTTCTACAGGTGCACAGCCAAAAAAATGCAGCGAACAGAAGAACAGCTCATTACCACAGAAGACTTCAAAACTTTCTCAGGCAAGAAAGGCTGTTGAAGATGTAAAAAAATGTGAGAGTGATCAATCAGGAGCTCCCAGTAAAAAGGTGAACCACTACAGGGTTTAGATAACAGCATATAAACTGCAGACAAACAAGTGCTTTGGACCTTTAATTTCAGTGAAATTTATCTGTATTTATTTTAAGGAACAGGTTGCATGACTCTGATGTATCAGCTGCATTGCAATTGCCAGTAATTACAATAAGGGGGGAAAAAAAGAGACACAGTTTGCAATTGAATTAGTTGTATTTTTAGCATTATTTCCAATATTGCAGTAGTGCTTGATCCTTACTAACTAATTTGCATTTGACTTGCAGAATACAAAGGCAGTTACCTTTGGAACAACATCCACCTTTTTTCTTTCTTGACCACCTGGTTTGTGTCTGCTGCAGATCTTTGTGTATAGAACAGTCCTTTTGTCAGATGCTGTGGTTCTTTAATAGTGAGTGTTAAGGTTTGCAGTGGAACTGAACGTTCTTTAAATGCATTGAAGTGAACCACAGTATTGCATATAAAACTAGATTATATGTATTCTTAATCTGAGCTGTCCTAGTCCCTTGAAATGCATAAAGCTTAAGTAGCTCCTCTGAGAAAATGTGTATGCAAAAATATGTATTAATTAGACCTTTTAAATTAAGACCTTTTGTGCACTGAAAATTAGAGTTATATTTAGATTATATCTTTGCTGTAATGGGAAGGCTTTAGACTTTTTTTATTGTGGAAGATCTGCAATCTGAATGTGGTATCTTCTGTCCCAGATGGGGAAATATTAATGCAGAGGCTTATGTATGGTACTCTGACATAAACTGTTGGAGGAAAAAGCTCAGATATTCAAGCAGTTGTGAAGAGTTACTATAGATACTTAAATGAAGTACAGAGAACACAAGTTTTGGGCTGTAAGTGCCTGACTTGCAATTGGAGGACACAGGAGACCCAATTAAGATGTTGCACCAGATCCCTTTGTGGGGACCCATACTTAACAGGCTGTTGCATCTTTAAATCCCTTTTTAGGGTATTAGCTGTGAATGTTTTAGGCTAAATGGCTTATGGAGTGTGATCTAGAAGACCTGGTAGGACCAGATATAAAGCTGTTTATTGTCTTCTAGAGTTATGCTTTTGTCATCTTGCAGTTTTGCCCCATTCACTACATGCCTCAATAGTGATTTATCTGAAAGCCCATTAGCTCTACATATCTACTCTGTTCTTTAATCTTTCTGTGTGCTAATTGCAGATGTCACACTAAGTTCCTTTCGTGGTTTAGTCTTGGTAAGTGGAATATGAAAGGATATACTGAAAAGTAATCCTGTGAGTAAATTTTGGTGTAGAAAAGCAAGAATTCTAGTTATCCTGGTTAATTTTGGGATTTGCATAAATGTTTGCATAAATGTTTCTTGTAGTCTATTTTAAGCCTGGTTAACGCCAAATTTAAAATATTGAAGCAATCTTTCCTTGACTGTGCATAGGCCAAAGTGACATCCCTCCAAGAGCTTCTTAATACTCCACTACCTAAAATTTTGTCAGGCATCTCAGAATCATCTCTCCTGTGTGCTACAGACTTTACAGGTAAGTAATATACAAGGCTGATAAATGTGAAATAGTGCAGGTTTTTACAGCTCTGTGTATAAGTGTTTTATCTCCTTTTCCAATAAGCTGTATTAGCTCATCAGTCCATGGCAAAGAAGGGCCTCACTTTCTCATCTGTAGAAATCATGTTGAAGCTGAAGGGAGTTATAAGGCCTTCCTTCTTATGGCTTGCTGAGCCAAGGAATAGTGAGGAAGGTTGCCACAGACTTAAAGAAGGCATAAATCAAGTGGCAGTTCTACAGGCCATTTATCTTTACTCATATCTATACCTTAGAGCAGGCAAAGCCTTAGCAGAAATTATCTTGGGTAAAACAAATGTATGAGACACTAGGTCCAGCTTTGGCATAGGAACCACTAACATCATTATAAGTAGGTAACATAAAGTGCCAGTAGTTTCCCTAGCAGTTCTTCTGATGTTTCAGTGGTTTCCTACCACTGGGATCTTGAAACATTGCTGCTATTGCAGCCTCTGGGCTCTCTAAGATAACTCAGGAGGATTAGTAAGGTTCTGTAGATGGGTGACAGAGCAATCAAAGTGTGAATACAGCTCATGTAGACTGGATATAAATAATGCAAGACTGGTTTGAGTTGGTGCAGCTCACTTCCAGTGTACATCTTTGAGTTGATAGTGAAAGGACTTTTGCAAATAACAATACATGCAAGGGTCCCGTGCTATAATGCAGTAACTTTGTATTAAGAAAATATTTTGTATGTGTAAGTAAAAGTAGTATGTGTTAATCTCAGAGCTGAATGTTTAAAGCATTGTGAAACCTGCCTAATGTTTTGCTTGCAGCACCTGCACCACCTGTTGTAGAAGCACCTCAGCAAGACAATGAGATAGTTCAATTCACAGGACAGAGACTGAACTCTAAAATGCAGGTTTACTCTGGCTCTAAGGCAGTCTGCCTTTCGAAGATGCTTACGCTGTATGAGCAGTGTGTCCGCATGCTTCACAACAATATTGAGTGTGAGTACTTCAGGGATTTGTAGCACTTGTGACTCTAAGGCTATGAGATTTTTTTTCTCCATGCCAACCACTGGCCTACTAAAATATATTGTCCCTCCCTACAAATGGTGACTTGGAGCAGGTTGAAAAGCACTTGCAGAAATGGATTGATGACTGTGGTAAAATGTAGCTTTGTTTTGAAAGCTTACAATTTTTAAAGGTCCAAGTTTACTTCAAATAATGTCCTGTAAATGATAAACTAAAAATTCTTACCCTCCCTCCCATGTTTGTTGTGATCAAGACATTCTTTTCTTCCTTGCATAGGCAGAGGAGGAAGTGATGCATATCAGTAAAGATGGGGCAATGACTATTCAAAGATGCTTTATCCATCCTCAAGTATAACTGCTAGTCAGGATGGAACTGCTGATTTATAAACATTTTCATAGCCTGACATAGGATGGTGTGTTAGTGCTTGCTAAAATTAGCTTGTGTTTTTATTTTTAAACTGAGTGGTATTATCCATTGAGAAATAAGCGAGAATCCATTGAGAAAATACGAAAATAAGTACTGAAAGTACTGTCCTCTTTTGTAGTGCTACAAGAAGCAGGAGGTGTGCCCTTTGAAATTCTTGAGCCTGTGCTAACACGTTGCACACCAGAGCAGTTGTTTCAAATAGAGAAATGTAATCTGGTAAATTATGCTTTGTTAAATTTGGGGAACCACAGGGTTCCACAACTCCACGGGGTGCACTGGTTTTCTGTCTTGCATGCTAATTTCTCTGAATTCAGCTGTCACTATCAAGTGTCTGTTTCTCAGGTTTAAAACATTCAGGAGAATTACTACTGATGACTAAATGAAAGACAGTGTGTATAGAAGAGTATTTCTGTTTCTAAAAATAACAAAGAAAAAAGATGAAAAAGACTATAGTATTTACCCCTGAAGTAGCTGGAAGAGTCAGAACCAACTGTTTTCAAGTTATAAACTATTAACTCTGCAATGCGTGTCGGTCAGGAAGTAGCTGGGGTGAGATTTCATGTGTGTGGCAGATTTCTCATCTACAGTGTCAGGACTTGAGCTCTGTGATGCACTTGGACATTGATGTTCTGAGTGTGCAGTCCTTTGCAGAACAAGTTAGCCTTTCCTCTGTGTGCTTCAAGCTGAGAGCCTGAGCCTGTGCTGTGAACACAAGTCTAGCTAGTCCCTGAGTCCAGCTCTGCTGCTGGAAGCTGTGGGGTTTCCAGGCTGCAGTCAGTGTCCCTGCAGGGTATTGCCACGGTGCAGGTACCTGTGTCAGCACATGCGGTGGGCTTTGTTCTGTACCTTCTTCCACCAAAGGTTTGGGTCGTGTCTGTAGGCTCAGAGAACAGGTACTCTTGAAAAATGTTATTTTTAAATCTCTCATTTAAGATATCTTGTGTTCAAATTAGAAGTTTATAGAAGAGACTGACCATTTGTGGAAGAAACACTGCCAAAGAGACTTTAAAAATGAGAGCATTCTGGAATATGAGTCTTGGCGTGAAATGTACTGGAGGCTGTTTAATCAGAGAGAAGAAAAACTGAAGATTCTTACAAAAAATATTCTTTCAGCTCAGTCTGAGAAACCAAAAGGTAAAATCTCTGCTTAGCTCTTCCACTTACAAAACCCAATCTCTTCTGCTGTTCTTGACAGTGTTTGGTTTAGTGATTTGTTTGCAGTGAATACTAATACTGTACTGCCAGGAGAAATCATCAAGAACAAACACTTAAATTAAATTCTCTTAAATTAAAATTTGCTTAAAAAATAAACACATGCATTAATACAATACATTGGTGTATCCTGCAAATATTATACGTTAGACAAATCTTACCTTACTGGTTGGACTAAGGATCTAAGGATTCTAATGCCAAGAGTTTTGGACATAAAGAACAGGAAAAGTCATGTATCCTCTGCTTCTTGCTTCTATATTAGGCAGGCAAGTAAAAATGGCTTATGTGACTGGTGCAGCAAAACCCCCCAGGAACATCTGCCGACAGCAAGAAATCCATGGGGCAGCAGGACCTGTCATCCAGCTTCATCCCACAGAGAAGTGCAAGTAAGTGCTATGTACTATGCTTTTAATTTGAGTTTGTGTCTTTGTCAGTTTGAAATTGTGCCTGTAAAGTAACTTGAAAGTTCTAAATAACTCTATTTACTTTCTTTTTTTTAAATGCCTAGTAGCTAGAAACAAACTTGCTTTTTAAGCCTCGTGTACTCCTCTGCCACGTTTGCATTGTCATTGCACATTTCTTAAAAGTGCCAGTGAATTCACCCTCCCAGCTGGAGTGTAAGTGGATGCTGTTTCTTTTCTCCAGATTGCACTAAAGTCACTTGGCATCCTAGGGCTATTCCATTGTTGATGTTTTGGGTCTATAAACCTGCCTAGTAGCCTCACGTGTTCTCCTGCTCTGATAAAATCCCGGTCAGCTGCCTGCTGTGATACAGCTGACCAGAATGAGCCTCAGGAACTCTTAATACTTTTTTTTTTCCCTGTGAATTTCAGAAGCTCAGTCAAACAGCCTTGCTGCTCAAGGTGGTTGTAAGTTTGGGTTAGGAAGGACAGCTTGGATGTAGGAATTTCCTTAAACTTAGCTTTTGCACCAGGTAAATTTTCATAACTGTGCCTTTAGCTGGTGAGATTTGTAAAGTTTTTTCCATACTGGTGTTGCTATTCCCGATGGAAAGATAGTCCTCCACCAAGGCGATAGCTTAAGGCACTTGGAGTTGCACTTCTGCTTTCAGCTGCTCTGTGGGAGGTTGATTCTGTATTGTGACAGACCTGCCTTTCCTGTTTAGGTGCTTCAAGTACAGTAGCATACAAGGCCATATGTCCTTTGTGCTCCAGTAATCACTGGACCAGTAGATGAATGATGTAGACTGAGCCTTGTGTGATTTTTTTTTTTTTTTTTTTTTTTTTTTTTCTCAGACATGGAAGAAGCTGTAAGAGGGTCATTGGTTTGCCTTCTCAAGAACCAAAGGGCTGTTTAGGCACAATGAGTTAAACTTCACTGCTTTGACCTATTGATTTTTTAAGCTGCAGAATTTGTACGGCTGAAATTCTCACTTGGGAAGCTGATCTTGCAGGAGCTAAAAAATCCTGCTAAGGATTTGCATGCAGACCTGCAGATCCCAAGCAGGCTGCTATTCTCACTCAGTGTGCAGTGGTACTGCCAGAATCCTCAGGGAGTGGCTCCGAGGAGTACAGGGCTGGTCACATTTGGTGACATTGTGCTGACACTTTAATGCCATGTTGGGTTAATGGTCTTTAGCAGGAGGCATCAGCTCTGTATGTGTATCTGCCACAGTCCTTCTCTTGTTGATTGAGGATTCCAACATGATGTTTAGCTAGGTATTTTGCCTTTTGCTAGTCAGTTAGAGGTCTTGTTTTTAAACATTTGCCCTCATTTTCTGTCAATGAGCTAGTTGGCAGTTCAGCTGTGTTCAAAGAGGAAAATAAACACAAAGTGCAAACTAGATCACAGGGTATCATGAACCACAGTGGTATTGCTGGCCATTTTGATTTGTCGCAAACTCTGATCATTTAATTTTAAAGACTAATAAGAGACATGAAATCTTATAAATGTAATACTTCTTCAAGAATTAAAATGGAGAAGATGGTCATCTGTGGTCCCTTCTAACCTGAATTATCCTATGATATAAAGTCTCTTAAATCTATCCAATCAGGCTGTTGGTTTTGGGGTTTTTTTCCAAAGTGAGCCAGAGCAAATAATAGCTTCATATTAAATACTAACTTTTTTTCTTACTTGCTTGTTTTAAAAGAACAGGGATTTCAGAAATAAGAGGCAGAAATAACACATTGTCAAATCTGATACCTGCTGGCAACAGTAGAAGTTCTAGCTCAGGTGTCATGATTCAAGGTGGAAAGAAACCTACCAAAAGTAAGTGGCATTTCCTAAGATAATCAATATAATTGTTTTATCCTTCTGCCTACTTATATATGCTTAATATTCTACTAATACCATTTTAAGTTGCTCGTAGCTGTAATCCTAACTGGTCTCTTTGTTTTGTTGTTATTGAAGAAATAGCACCAATCATGAAGAAGACTTTGAAAGCGCTGAGGAGTAGAGTTGGACAATGATAAAATGAGGCTGTGTATTTGAAGCTTATTTGATGTGACTGTCTGTATATTATGCTACAGTGAATGAAAATAATGTTCATGTAAGCACTGTTCAATTTGCTATAGTTAAAATAGTTCTGAAAAATTGCATGGGTGAATAATTAGCAATAAATACTGAAACCTCCGAGTCCTTTCATACTGCTGCTTTCTTACTTGAATTGAAATAAAGTCAGTACACATTGACAAATATGGCAAATCAGATTATATGAACCTTTATGATATGTTTATCAGTTTAAGCTGGTGAAGGGTCTAGGGCACAAGTTTTGTTAGGAATGGCTGAGGGAATGGGGGTGGTTTAGTCTGGAGAAGAGGAGGCTGAGGGGAAGACCTTATTGTTCTCTACAAGTACCTGAAAGGAGTTGTACATGGATGGGGGTTGATCTCTCCTCCCAAGTTACAGGACAAGAGAAAATGGCCTCAAGTCACACCAGTGAAGGTTTAGATTGGATATGAGGAAAAAATGCTTCACTGAAGGGGTTGTCATCATTGGAACAGGCTGCCCAGGGAAGTGGCTGTATTGTTATCCCTAAAGATATTTAAAAGATGTGTGGATCTGGCATTTGAGGATCAGAGTGCTGGATTAACAGGTGGACATTGATGATCTTCAAGGTCTTTTCCAACCCAAACAATTCTGTGATTCTGTGATTGTATGTAAGTGTGGAGATGAAAGAAAATGTGGGCTATACTCTAATCTGCTCAGTCTGTCATGAAGAGGCCTAGCTCACAACCTCACAGCCAGTTATTTGGTCTTGGATAGCTGTCCTTTAAAGAGTAAGGGACTGCTGCAGTCTTGGGGTGGTCTATGAATGGGTTTAGTTTTATAAATGAGATATCTTTATAGTTTCTTGTTCTAAAGAAGAAGCTACAGTTTCTTTCTTTCCAGTTCATTTGCATGAATTGTAAACCTGACTTTGTCTTGACGGCATGGCTTGAAAATGGAGGAGCTCTGTGAATTGCACTCAGTAGTTACAAGTAGGTCTTTTTTCTTCCTTTGTACTTTCATATGATTTGGCATCTTGGATCTCATCATGAAGCCCAGGGTAAGGTTGTTATGAAACCTTTGAGTGGATGTCTCTTACTCAAAACACCTTATGTGTGAATTTCCTCACCATCTTATGTGTTAGGTATTACAGGTAGATTACAAAAATATTGCTACTAAAAATGGCTTTTACAGCCATTAACATAGTCACCCATACATAACAGCTTGTGCAAATGCCCTGTTTATACAGGGATTTGAAGTCAGCAGGTGTGCTGTTGTGTTTTTTTTTTCTCCATGCATTATAGTTGCACTAAAAAGAATGGAAGTTGAAAATGTGCATGTTGAACTGGAAATGCTGGGGGAAGCTTTTCCTGTTTCTGGAATCAAAACAAACATTAATGAGTAGGAGAGGCAATGCAGCATCTGTCATACATACCTGAACAGTTCATCCCAGAAGCATTCTTTTCAAGACTTAAATCTGGCAGAATGACCAAGGTACCACTTTTTGTTGCTAATCAGTTGGTGGCAGATGTTCAGTTCAGCTGAAGGTTTCTATCAGGTGTGGTATCCTTTTGTGTAAGTAAATACAAAGTCATTGGTTTGGCTCTGGCATTTGAGAACACAGCTGTAGCCATCCAGAACAGGTACAGATGATGGGAAGATCCACTTTAGAGTCTGAAGGATAGGTAGTTGACTGTTGATTGGCAAGAACTTTTTCTACCCTTGACAATGGTAGCAGAGTTATGTGGAGGGCAAATTTGACTTCAACATTAGGTGGCTTTCATTTCCTTTTCTCACTTTCTCTCACTTCAAAGACTTTAGATACAGCTGTGGTAAGGGATATGCAGAGGGTGCTCATGAGATCAGATTGTCATCCTGACAATTTCTAATTTCGAAAATGCAATAGACAAGCAAATCTCTTTACTGTAAAGTAGTTGATGCTACACTCACTTCAGGCTAGGGTTTTTCTTTTGCTTGTGCTGTGCTCTTTTCCTATGGACTAATGCCTGCCTGAGGCTGCACTATGCTGGGGTGCTCTGGGAATGCATCTTTTTGAGGAATCTTGTTTTTGTGGTTTGACACTGCTTGATGATACAATACAAATCAGTTGTGGAGGCAAATTCAAAGCCAACTTCAAAAGCATACCCTTTAAATCTGAATTAGAACACTAATGTAGGTGCTTCTGCAGTCTCCTGCCTTCCATCCCCTATATACAGTTACTCCAGTATAGAGGAATTATTGCTAGATATGTGTTCCCAGCATGTGACATACCTAACAGTACACAGGGTGTTGGAGGATATTGGCCTGAAGCAGATGACTTTCCTTCTGGTGGATGGGTGAAAGATGTTTGGTTGGTTTTGTTATGTATTCCCCAGGCTGGCTGCCACATCTCATCAGAGGAGACATCTGATCCTTATTGATAAGGGACTATTATCACAGAAAGACTGAATGTTCCAATAGCACTGTGGCGTTCTCTTCCCTAAAAACACATTGCAGCTCCTAGCCCTCCTGCATTACCTCTGGAGCCTTTTATCCCAGCAGCATAACGCTTTTCCCTCCAGGTGGTAAGCAACTTCCATATTGATTTCTGGATCATTAAATAAGTAATGGGAGAAAAATATGGGCATAAAAGGAATGTCCTGCTGTTGTGGAAAAGCCCACAAATGCGTAACATTTCTTTTCTTCTTGAGGTTTTTTCTTCTTTTGAGCACAGAAACCACTTTCCACTTCCCGACAGTGTTTGTTTCATAGCATTCAGGAACGTTTTCCATCCTGTTAGTGGTTGGGCCCAAGAAGAAAGCTTGGCCTGACTGCTCTACCACTTAAAAAAGGAGGATGCGCGATGTTGCCATCTAAACAGTCCCTGTGGTAGGAGAAGGAAAACAGTTTTGAGGTGAAGTGTTCGATCCTGGGAGACCCTGCTCAGAAGGCATGTGAATTCCAGGAGCTAAGCTCTTCTTGGGGACCTCATAGGCGTTTAAATTTTAGCTTAAGTCCTGGGCCAGGGCCAGAACGGGGTGCAGGGTTTGGCATGAACCTTCTGGAAGAATTTGTAGACATCAGTGTAGTGCCCCATGCATGCTGTTTTCAGTTGTTGCTGTTCAGGGGTCGGTATCTGAGCTGCTACTAGAGCAAGACACAGCTGGGATCCCTGTGAACAGGGAGGTTGTTACAGCTCTGAGCATGGTGCTGTTGGCTGAGCAGTGCCTGGGGATGTCTGGGGATTTCTGGTAGTCATGGGAGATAACCTCAGCAGAGGAAAAAGAAATCCTCTCACACAGTGCCGATCTCAGTCTTCTCATCTGAAAGCCTGGCAAAATGTCCGTGCCAAAGTTTCGTGTGGTGAAAAAACGCTGATGCCCTGATGGATAAGGAGACCATCCTCTATATACTGCTTTTGAGGAAAAAAAAACCCAACCAAAACACCACTTAACAAAGCCCCAAATCACCCAGTGAGAGTTGCGTCATTCTTTTATTTATTTCCTTTCCCTGCCCTTCCTGTAAAGACAGGAGAGATTTTTGAGTGGGTGATTGAAGGCCTTGGTTAGACAGCTTACTGTCTCCCCTTTCAGCCACCCCACCATTGCACAGAGGTGAAATTTATTAAGATTTTTTTCCTGCAGTTGTAACTAATTACTGCCAGTGGAGGAACAAGTCTCTCCAGGGTCACAACAGTGGCAGAACTGATTTTTTGTTTGTTTATTTACAGGACAAAGGTATTGTGATTTTTTTTTTTTTCCTCACCAATTTCCATATGAGCAATTCTTCTCTCCATCCTCCAAAACATTTCCTTTCCAATCTGCTGAATCAGTTGGAGGAGAAAAAGAATGGTGTTGGGTTCTTCTGATCAATCATATTTGATCCAGTGTAGGGGCTGAGTTTAGCCTTTCTTGGTGTGATCATTTGCTTTTGGTTTTCAGCAGTCTCTGTTTTGGGTACCATTGTTTAGCAGTGAAACCTTTCAGGAATGTGGTGGAATCACTCTGCAGTTGTGCTGCTTGACATGAGAATGGGAACAGGTTGCTCTTCCTGCCTAGTGGAAGTGATGTACAATATATCTACCTCCTCTCTTACAAATTCTAGTAAACATTTTATAATGTGCTTTATTCTGCTTTGCACATGTGGGTTGCATCCTTACACAGATATTGTGTCTTCTCCCTCTCTAAACTTTTTCACAGAGCTGAATTATGTTTTATTCTGAGGTACAGAATTCTTAGTATGGAATTCCTTTGGTTACATATCTTGGGTTGATTTTAAAACTTCAACCCTAATTGTTAGCAAAAAAGAGGCTCTGTGACTACACACATTATAGAGACAGAATGCAGACTTTTTAAAAGATAAGTATAATTTGTAGGGAGTTTGGATCTTAAGCAACAAAAAAGCAGATGAAAAACAAGCCTTCCCAAATGTGTAGAGGAATGTACTAATCCCAGAAGACTTGAGGAGATTGTTTCCACAGATGGACATACCAAGTCCAACTCTCTGATGGCCTGGAGATGAAACATCCTGGAATCTCAGGTCTAACAGCCCTGTGCATTTAACCTTATCCAATTTCCTCACCAGTGTGCCCTAGACAAAAATTATACTAGAAATGGAACTTGGAAGTGCTAGGTTTTCTAGAAGAAAACGCATGATGAGACGATCATAGTTTGTCAGAAATGAAATGTCAAAAACTCAGAAAATTGCCAACTATTTGAAGGCATACAAATCTAGTTTCAGAATCCAAGTATTTCTCTTAATTTCTGAAGATTAAACTAATTCAGGTCAGAATAGTGTGGGAGATTGCAGTTTTGTTATTTTTCCCCCCTCAAATTGCAGAACATTAAAATTCCTGCTTTAAATGGGAAACTACAAAGTAATGAATGTAATCTTTTAGCTGGAGCCCTAAATGGTGTGTTTGCTGTGGGAAGTGTTGGAGGAAGCCTTCATCAGCGTATGTTATGTGAACTCTGTTTACAGAGAAGTTGCCTCTTTTTATCCCTGGTGACAGACCTAAAAATGGCACTTGCTGAGGGACAGGGTTGAACAACTCTGGAAAATCTTCTGTAGCTGTCCTCCTACAGAACTGTAAATAGATATCCAAGCAGTAGACCAAGCTTTTTATGACATCTTCAGCCCCTATCCCTTTGTGTTTATGGAATTGCTGAGGCTGCAGAAAGAGATGCTGCTTCAGAAACAGGACAGTTAGCTGCTCAGGCAGAAATAAAGAGAAGCAAACTACTGCTGGCCTCTGGAAGAAGGGAGTCTAACCTGCAAGGGAGGAAAAAAGCTACTGGGACCAGACTGGGAAGCAATATTCCATCTTTTCAAGTTGCTGACCTCTCTAAGGGGCAAACATTGAAGCACTCTTCCTTCTGCTATCTAGCTCTGCATATTATGTAAGTTTCTTTCACCAGACAAGGCTGCTACTTACAGCTCTTCACAATGTTCAGGTTTCTCAGCTTTTCTCTCCCACAGATGTACTGTAGCCAGCTCTCTGCAAAACACATTTTCCCACAGTTACCTGTGTTGATGTGCTTTTTAATACTTTCAGAACTTTCAGTCTGAAAGTTAGATAATTAGTCTGTCTCAAATTTTAGATAAACACTAAAGTGGTGTATTGAAGTGTGACTTTTCAGAGCATTAGTATCATGCTCAAGCAGTGCTGACAGCTGAGTTCTGGGCTTAGGTATTTAGAAAAGCATGGAGAGAATGAAATGTTTTAAAGAAGTCCCAAAGGCTTATGCACAGAGCAGCTTCTCCAGGTTCCCAGAAAGCCCGAGACTTGAGTTTGCTTCTGCAGCTGAGGGATGGAAGATCACAGGCCCTGACCAGACACAGCAATCCCTCTATAGGAAAGGGTAATAACATTCTATGTGGCTCTGAAAAGGCAAAATCAATCTACTGGGCACCTCATTATAATAAGGAAGTCTCTGTGCTGCAAGGTTTTGTTGTGACCTAGATGTCAATCACCAGCTGATTAATTAGCTGGCATAATTTCAAATTCCTTTCTTTGGTAAGGTGCAAGATCCATCACTTCTTCTTGTTAAACTTCATATGGTTGGTGATTGCCCAGCTGTCTAATTTGTCTGTGTTTCTCTACAAGGCTTCTTTGCCCTCAAGGGAGTCAACAGGTCCCCTCAATTTAGTGTCATCTGCAAACTTGCTCAGTATCTCTTCCTATCCTGCATCCAAGTCGTCTATAAAGATGTGGAAGAGCACAGGGCCTAAAATGGAGCCCTGTGGAACCCCACTAGTGGCCGGTCACCAGTCTGATGTCACCCCAGTCACCATCACCATTTTTGCTAGACCCAAGAGCCAGTTTCTCACCCATGACATGATATGTTTATCCAACTGAGTGCTGGACATTTTGTCCAGAAGTATCTGGTGAGAGACAGTATCGAAAGCTTTGTTGAAATCCAAGATTACATCAGCTGGCTTCCCTTGATCAACTAGGTGGGTTACTTTCTTGTAAAAGGAAATTAGGTTTGATGAGTAGGACTTTCCCCTTATGAAGCTGTGCTGGCTGTGAGTGATGACTGTGTCACCCTTCAGGTGTTTTTCAATAAGTTTCAGAATAATATTGTGCATAATTTTGCTAGTTATAGAAGAGACACTGACAGGCCTGTTTTTCCTGCGGTTTCCAAGTTCATCCTCCTTGCACTTCTTGAAAATTGGGCCAACATTTGCCAGCTTCCAGCCAGCTAGGACCTCCTCAGATTCACAAGACCATTCCAAAGTCACTGAGAGAGATCTTGTGATGACATCAGCCAGCTCTTTAAGTTTTCTTGGATGAGTTCTGTCAGGCCCCACAGGGATCCAGCTGGAACAGCAGATCCTATGTATCTTCAAGGTTGACTGGGATTATAAAAGGTTTTGGTGGTCTTAAGAAGAAATAAAAATTTAACATTCTCAGCAAGGTATGGATCCCTAAGAAGGGAAATGTCTGTGATCTTAACAGAAGTTTCCTGATCTGGAGAGCTGTAGTAAGCTGTACCTGTGTTTGCTCTGCTTTTGGTACAGCAACATGTTCTTCATTACTGAGAGCTTGAATCTCTTTGGCTTGCCTAGCAAGAGAAACATAGGAAAGAGTTTCCTCAAGAAAACCTTAGAGTTTGATTTACTATGAAGTTATTTATTCACTGTTATCAAAACTCTCAACACAGTGTATCTTGTTTCTCTATAATCTGTATCAAGAGCTTTGTGGAAGAACTCATGCATAATGTATGGAGTGTTTTTCTAGATTGTTGAAATAAGACTGAGCTATATTTTGCGTATAAGTCAGTGTTAAGCACTGAAAACATGGTATAATTTTCTCAAAATTATGGCATTTACAGCACAGAAAGGATTTTTCTGAAGATTTAAGGGAAAAACCAAGGATATAACAGACCATGTGTTTGATGCTGCTGTGCCTAGCAGCAGCTGTTTACATTCTTCTTAGTTCTTGGTAGTTAAAACCCACTGAGATCTTTGAGCTGGTCACTGAGAAGACAGCCATTATTTTTCACCAGTATTTTTCTCATTGCTCTGCATCAGGAAGCTTCATCTCTTATCCCTTGTATATAATAATCTGTTGAATTATTTTGAGAATAATGCTTTTCTTCGAGGAGTGAATTGCTATAATTCTCAAAAAATGACCATTTCCTATGGTACTACTGTTTCCCTTGGAGAGAAGACACTTTTGCTAGAGTGCTGACTGTCTTCCTGGATGCCCATCCATTATTCCCTGCTTTGTCTGTCAGCACACTGCTGCTGGGGAAGTTAGGCTCTTAGCTGTGGGGAGAGAGGAAAGAGCTGTCTTTTCTTTACAGTGCTCTGAGATATATCCTGCTTACATAAGTTTGAAGTTTATTCAGTCTTTTTAAGGTGGTTATCAGGTAACAGAATGTGGTAAGAAGTCTGACAGCAGAAGGCTGATGGTGTCACCACAAGACTGCAGTCCTGAGGGTGGTAAGGAGTTGGGTGGGTGCTGTGCATCCCATCTCCTGTGCCCTTCTTGGAGCATGGCTCCTGTCCCTACTTCTCCATCCTTCCTGGTGCCTGCTCCATGGCCCAGGAAGGATTGTTACAGAGGGTTTCAAGTCCTGCAGAGAAGCTGCAAGAGCCAGGTCCCTGTTTCCTCCTGAAGCTGGGTACAGTTGGGCTCTGTAACTGCTCTGGGCAATTATGAAAATTATTGTTTGGGTCATTTCCGCCTTAACAGCCCCTTTCCGAGAATGTTGGTGCAGCTTAGAGGGTTTAATTCCTCAAGACAGATGCCAAGCCACAAGCATGGAAAATCTGAAAAAGTCAGAGAAACCTCTGAGAGGTCAAGAATAATACAAAGTTTTTTCAGTCTGTCATCCAAAATGCTAGTGTAGCTCTGTGCCTTGACAGCTCTCTCAGTAACACTGAGTAAGGCGAATTTTGGTTCTACTTCTTTTTTTACCCAAACCCTGCTGTGTCCTTACCTGCCCTCCCACCCCCAACCTCCTCTGTTCACCCAGATCCTGCAGTCTGTCTTTGTACCTCCTCTTTTTGTCATAACCTGTCCTCCTCCAGCTCCTGATGCAATATAGCAATGCTGCACAAAGAAATGTGTCTGTGAGAAGCCCTAGTGTGTAAACTCTGCCTTCTCTTGTGTTGCACATGCATGCTTTTCTTGTTTTTAGGGGTGTCACTGTCGTTCCAACATCAAAACCATTCCCTGTTCCTCATTCCAGATAATTCCATAAATTTTTTTCCAGTGGCATTTTTATTTTTCATAGCACTCCAGCAGGAAATTAAAGCTTCCTAGTTTCAGAGATGCAGCTGTTCCTTGCTAATATATCCCAAAATAATCCCCAAAATAAGGATGTGCTTGCTGTCTTCAAGTGTTTGTTCATAGTTTTCAGTCTGCTAAATTTGTTTTCTTTGCACTTTGACTTCCTGATTTGTTGTTAAGTGTGAAATAGGTGCTTGTGTTCCTGAAAGCAGGTGCTTCAAATTCAGGTTTAGAAAGTACAATTTCAGTTACTGTGCTAAAAATAGGACTTAAAAGGAGGGGGGAGGGGGGGCTTTCTCTTTGCCTATAACCTGCCTTGCTCTCAGGTATTGCTTGTCTGCAGCTCTGCTTAGAGCCTCACATGATGAGTGGGCTGTGCCTCTTTGGAAGCAAGTAGATAAACATGCTGCCCTCTGCTCACCTAACCCTGGCTCCCATGCCTTTTGACAGGTTTAAAAAAAAGACTGCTTTTTTTTTTTTTTCTTGTTTTCATAGAGGAACAACATTGTGCTATTTTATCTAGTGGAGACAAGATACTTCAAAGCAGTAGTAACTATGTTGTTCTCCATACAAGACCACACATGGCTCTGGTGGACTCAGCACAGCAGTCTACAAAGACCAGAGAGCAGCGTCTGTGCTCGCATTTTTTGCAATTTAATCAGGTGTCACTTGTCCCTGTTAATTAGGAGGAAGACTTGCTAGAGGGAAGACTTCTTCAAATGCCTTGCAAGAGCACCATCATTTTCTGTCTGGGCTATGTAAAAGAAATCCTCTTGTCACACCAGTCCCTGCGGTACAGGCTGGTGACTGGCAGCACGGCTGCGGCAGGCAGCAAACCTCCAGGTTTCATTCAGGAGGAGCCAGCAATTCACTTGAGTGCGCTGCTAATGGCCTGCCACATTCCACCACGGAAAATTAAGCACAAAAGTTTGAAGGAGAGGGACATTAGTTTCAAGATATGCATAACGTATGTGTGCACAGACTATGAGGCTCACTGCTTCTCTTCATGGGGAGCTTCACTGGCCCTTTTACTCATCCTCTTTTCACCCACTCTAAATAGAACAGGTCGTTAGGTCATCTAAAAATCTCTTGCTTGCATGAGAAAAAGCTTACATCAAAATGAGTGTTCCAGAAAGTTAGAGAAACCTGGTGCTGCCAGGACGGAGAGGTGGTAATGCTTACTTTAGGGGAGTGTTAATAGGAGTCATCCACTGAAGTCCTCTGGACTTTGATTGGAGAATAAATCTGAGTGGAGATGTTGACTCTAAACACTGCGGTGGATGGGAGGGGGAGGGCATGCGGATTGAACTCGGAAAAACTAATTTTCCATTGCTTGGATAATCCCTTCAGAATCTGTTTTTTGAGCATAAGGGCAAGATCCTGTCTCTCTATTCATGCCTCTGTAGTGGCTGTGTTGGAATGGAGTGGGTGTCAGCCGATGAGTAGCTGTGCAAAGGCTGTTTCCATAACTGGTCAGCAGCCGATAGCTGTGAAGCTGAAACATTTAAATCTGTGCTAATATGCAGCCCTTGGGATTTATTCTAGAAAATTATGCTGGAACTTGAGAAACACAGGAATGGCAATATGCACACAAACAGTCAGATGAATTGCAGTATTCACAGTCCATTAAGTCCAGTTAAAAAATCCACTGTCATTAAAGGGGGAAACCAAAGGTCTGTGATGTACATCTGTTACTTTTCAATATGTTGAGCATAGCTTGCATCCATTAGGACTTCAAAATTATAAGCTAAACTGGTGAATGTATGGATGAATCTCTTCAAAAGACAGTACATGTTGCCTCACTATTTTCAAACCTCAGCAGGATATAGTCAGCAATTCTTTCTTATATTTTCTGGGTTCTTTTACAGACAGCTGGGTTAGATCCAGATCCCTGGCTCAAAGGCTGATTCAGACAAAATTATTATGTTGTAGCACCCAGTTTGTATTAAAGGAGAATGGGGATTTACTTATTTATATATTCACTCTGTAGAGGATAAGCCATAGGTGCTATGTAATTTTCTGAATGTTTTTAGCTGAAAAGGACAGTTTTTGTACTGTACAAAGTGTGTGGAGGGGGAGTATTTAGTCACCTCCACAGCCATCTAAGGTTGATGCTTATATCAATAATGGCTCTATAAACTTCGTACTATTGGAAAAATCAAAATACATATTTGCTGGTTTTTTTACTTACACTTTTTTTTCCTTGCTGAAGTAGAAAGGATGCCAATGTTTTTGCCTTTATGCCTTTTAGATGAAAACAGGCACTTTGAAAGCAAATTAGACAGATGAGCGGGAAGTAATGTGGTTGTTTTGTCATTTTCAGCCTGCATACAGTGAGGGGTCTGATGGGCTGGTGAAAGGAATGCAAAGATGAGTTGCTTGTCACCATGTAATCTGTCAATATATAATTTGTCAAAATATAATCTAAAGCAGCCTCTGGAGAAATAAGTACACACTTTGTGGTTGTGCTCATAATGAATTCAATGAAATGCAGATACCTTGTATAAAGTCCGGATAATCTAACCATAAAACTATGCTAATTTGAAAGATCTTTCTAATTTCAGGATGAAGTTCTTGTGAGCTGGTAGGGCTCTATGTAAAAACATGTCAGTGCTGTTGAAGGAAGGAAAGCACCTTCCAGTATGGTATTCAGTTGTTTTGCCCATTTTCTTATGTTTCAGCACAGGTTGTAACACCTCTCAGAGTTCCAAGCCACTTTTTTCCCACCTGTCCCTGCCTGCTGTCTGTAATTTAGGTGTGCCTCATAAGTTCCTCTGTGAAGTTTATGTAATTAAAATAACCTTTGAGGAGGAACAAAGAGCAATTCAGTTTCACTGGGAACCGTGACTTGACTTTGCTTAGTGCGCTGGTTTCCTCAACACAATGTAAAATCAAGTTTGTAGCTGAGTGTGATACTAATGGTCCAGAAAATATATAAGATACTAGAGACACAGAACACTAAGAGTAATGGGGAGAAAAATAACTTGAATTTCTCACTCATGCCCTTTGCTTCCACATTACAATGTGTGAAAGACAGGAGAAGCTTATATGCTGTTAGCCAGCAGGCATGGCCACCCCAAATACCGTCTGTCATACGGGAACTTTTTAATACAGGGTCCAGATATCCATGGTGGGATTCTAATTCTCTTCATAAGCCCCAAGCCAGAGAAGAAAAATATGTTATAATTCTAGAAGAGTCAGTCCATAAACACTACAGCTCTCCTTCAAAGAAAATAAATTCCTGGAACTGCCCAGCATGTTTTTATTTTTATGAGCTCTAAATATAGTTCCCAAATGAAAAAGCAGTAAAATTTTCAATTCTGAAATAGAACAATGTGAACTGATCAAAATTGGCATTGATATAGTCTCTCCTCTCTTGCTGTATATTCCTGGCACCTTCTTTACACCAAGCTGAGTGTCTTTTCTGACTAAGCTGTGAGCCAAATTGGTAAAAATAGACTTCTAAACTGCTGACCAAACATTTCCACCTCCTTTCTTCAATCAGATCTAATGCTCATGTACTATATGCTGTGTTGATTCAGCATTCAAAATCAGTGAAATAAAAAACAGGTCTGTTTCTTTGTATTTCTCATACTGGTTACTGGTTTGGTTTCCCACAAGATCAGCAAGCTTGATCTTACCCCAGAGCTGTGACCAGTGCACAGGAGAACTTGGGGAAATGGAGGCAAAGGAGAAGAATTTTTTTTTTTTTTTTTTGGAGTAGAAGTCTCTAACTAGAGAGGTTTAGGCTGAAGTGTGGTTCAGGATGGTCAAAATTGACCTGAAGCCCTCTGAGAAATGGTCCAGCCTGGACCAAGAGCACTGGCAAAGTGTGAGAGAATTGTCTTGCTGGGGAGTTTTAGGGCTAAACCTTCTCTTTTGCTGATCACAGAGGCACTGGGTTCAGTTTCTGACACAGTGGTATAAGCCTAAAGTAACTCTCTGTCTAAGGGGTTTAAGCTCAGACTGAAAGTGTAGCCTCAGAGTCTCAAAACATGCAACTGATGAAAAGTGTATTGAATTGGTACTTATCCCATGGAATTGGGAACTGAAGTGGTTCACAGAGCAGATTCAGCTACTAATGATGGCTGGGTTGTATTCCAGTTGAATCAGCTTGCATGAACTGTCTATAATGTGCCTGCATGAGCATTAGTGCCAGCTGGCAGAGGAGAGGAGGACGAGGCTATAGCAACATGGGCTTAAATTGCAATGACATTTTGTACTGGAGTGAGCTGAGAAGCAGGTTACATCTGTCCAGGTAGTGAGACTTAATCAGTGCAACTACAATCAGCCTAGACCAGATAAAAAACAGTGGGAGCAGAAGGCAGAGAGTGCCCCATGCACTCCATGTTGAAATGGATTGGTGGAGGATGGGAGAAGGTCTTTCCCCCTCTGTTTTAAGTAGTTGGCTTTTCTGGTTCAGAGGTATGAATTGTGTGAAGCACTGCTTGAAAAACCTCCAAGGGATTACTCTGGGGCATGTAGATACAGTCCAGAGGGACATTTGTTCAAATCAGCTTTTGAGGAAGGTAGGAGTTTTTCTTCTTGCTGGCCTTACCCAGCTCACCCTGGAAACTCAGCACAGTTTCACAATTCTCAGCTGCCACATTCAGTGCCAAATGGAATTCAGTGCCTAATGTTGGGTGAGATGTTTCTTATAGCAGACAGTGATGTTATACTTGTTATACAAGTATATCCTCAGGGGAATTAGTGGCCTGCAAATGTGCAAAAGCTCCAGTGGCCCATTTTCTTTAGATGTTACTTTACTTTTTTCATATTTTCATTCTACTTCTCCTATGTTCTGTACAAGGCACAATATTCTTGTCCTAGAATGTGATATTATTGAGTCATGTGTTACTGCACTTTCATGGCAGGAAAGCATGAATTTGATCTATTACTATTTTAGTTCTTCTCCTACACTGTGTATTTAGCATTTAGATTAATTACTGCAATTGGTCTTTAAATATTATTGTAATATAGGAACTAGATGTAAATATTCAGTTTGGTACATCTAAGGTTAAATTACTAAAAGCATGATGTGTGACACTTGCTGTACTGATTGGTTCCAAAGGGACTGGCTAGGTGCTGAGTGTTTCTAAAACTCATAGTTATGTTTACTCTCTGTAACTAAATCAGAGACCTGGAGACCAAACTAGAAACACTGGGACTTGGAAACTTGCATTTTTTTAATTGTTTGTTTTTACTTGTTGTTGTTTTTTTTTTTTTTAAGTAAATATTAGCATAAGCTTATGATGACAGGGAAGCAAAGAAAGAAAGGTGAAACAATATTCTAGGTATTACTGGGTGATTGGAACTTGCCTCAGTTTGTTACAACCATGAGCCCTGTAATTAAGTAGAATTCACCCCAGCACAGAGGATTTCTGTAAAAGCCTTTGCTCCACACACGACCTACTTCAGGTCTCTGTGAAGGGCAGAAATTTGGCATAAATGGTGAGGTTCTACCCCAGACATAAATCCTTGATGAAAATCCCCGTTATAACATTCAGCCACTGGATGTCCTCATTTTCAAAGGTCTGCAAAGGTTCATCAGCTGGAAAGCCACGTGTTGTTGACAGCTTGCAGAGCATTGCATAAAAATATTCTGTGTGTATTGGGTGTTGCTAAACTCCAAGCTTACCACCCATGTAGCAATGGAATCAGTTTCACTTATCAAGGCAATTGAACTACTACTAGATGCAGAACGTGTATTCCCTTTCCCCTTTTTTTCTCCCTTTCCCCTTTTTTTCTCCCTTTCCCCTTTTTT
>VXBQ01017623.1:240314-252008 GCA_013400175.1 Phainopepla nitens
CTTTTCTTCCCTTTTCTTATTTTCTTGGGTTTTTGGGGCTTTTTAATGACTTAAGAGTAATTTATGTAACACTTTGCTTTGCCGGACTTGCATTCCTAAACACTGAGAAGTGCACTACATTGCTTCCTTTTTCCAGTGCTACCTTTGCTGGGATTTACTGCAGTTTTTACTGTGGCTTTAAACAGCAGCTTGGTTTTTTGAAGTCCTTGCGGATTCTCAAGGGTACATTCCTCCGCTTGCAGGAGTCCTGATTGTCTGATGCCCCAAAGACTTTGCCAGGGTTAGGTAATCACACTGTGTGTGTAGCTACACCTGCCCAGAGAGCTTGACTTTGCTTCCTCTCCGAATCATAGAATGCTTTGGATTGGAAGCGACCTCAAAGATCATCTAGCTCCAATGCCCCTGCCATGGACAGGGACACCTTTCACTCGACCAGGTTGCTCAGAGTCCTACCCAACCTGGCCTGCTTTCTCCTGCAGCTCATGAGCCATCATCACGCACCTTTCCTTTGCTGCAGGCTCCCCTGTCTGCACCGTCACGGAGGGCATTTCTCAGTTCAAGCTTCCCCTTCCCCTGCAGCTAAAGCTCTCAGCCAGTCTCCTCATTCTTGCAGCTCTAATGGCATCATCCACATTGCCAAACATTCCTGTCTTCTGATTATGATTTGACATTGCTTGTCAGACCCTCTCCAGCTACTTAGAAGAATCTGAGTTGGCAGAAAGATTGACAGTGGGCTCTCTGTAGTGCATGTGGGCTTCATGTTTGTTCATGAAATGTGGAAAAACACATTCATGAAAATCTGTATTGCTGATTTTTTTCACTTTGAAATTTCAAGGAAAAAAGGTCTATTTCTCTTAGCTTTCTGCCTTTTATTTCTTTAATTAAGACTGCTCTTAAACCACATTCCACTAAGGCAGCAACTTGTGCTCTCTAAACTTTTGTTTGAAATTGTGAAAACAGATTTTACTGTGAATGGAAGACAAACTCAGAAAGAAAATTGAGGCTAGGCTTCTTTCCTTCATAGAGAAACTCAGTGTCTGGTATAAATGGACCCACTTACACTAGATACCTACCCTTCATGTACCAGGATAGTAGTTTTGTTCTTAGCAAGCATGTCTCCAGCAGCTTATGTAGCTGCTGAAGTCTCCTAAGATGACTGATGCCAGGTATGCATTTATTTATCTCCTCACTCAGTGGTTCAGCACTGGGTGAGTACTTCAGAAAAAGAGATGGACATGTTATATTTCCACTCACTGGAACAAGACTGTTAGATCCTCATGGAAAATTGTTCACCCCCTGTGCATTCTTTCATGCACACTGTGGAAAGAGAGGCATGCCCAGAGCTGCTCAGGTGTGCAGAAACCTGGGGTGCTCCTGATAGGAGTCTCAGTCTTGGGATTTGCTCCAGCTAAGTAACTGTGCTGATTTCTGGACTCTGGAACAAGCCTAACATTCATGTGAAAGATTCAGAAGATGGAAGACAGAGAGAAAACCATGGGCAGATCTGGATGACACAATTCTTGTCACAATTTTGTTACCTTAATCCCGAGTATGTGCTCATGTTTCCATAACAGGGAGAACAGCCAAGGGTGGTAGGAACAGATTGCTCTGCAGACACAGTGAGGAGCAAAGAGCAGCATCTGAAGAGGATGTGTGTTGCAGGACTTCTCCCATCCCAGAGCCAAGAAATGGTTGACTGGAAATGAGCTCTCTCCACTCTTGGAGACTAACTTGGCTATGGGAGTGAATCAGAAGTGATGCCCCATCCTAGAAACTGTGATACTACTCTGAAATTTGCTCCCCTTAGGCTAAATGATTGTGTCTCAGAAAACACAGCTTCTAAACTGCTTAGAAACTGGTGACAGCCTGCAGACTGCTCAGCCTTCTCCCTCTAGGAGAAGACTTACTGAACTCTTTCTGTCATTCTGAGGGGCATTGTAGGCCCTGTGAACAGTGGTGGCAAATACAGATGAAGAAGAAATGGGATTGGAGACCAGCATCTATGTACTGAGGTTGGACACTTCTACTTTTCCCCCAGGTGCTCATGGTCATCCCTGGAGAGCTGAAGCCTGCTGTGATTTTGCAGGGATCTACCTACTCTTTCCCCTTGTGGCTTTTGAAGAGCTCTTTGGAAAATGTTGGGAGCTGCTTTTAGAGATTGTAAAAGTGGAGATTTAACTTGGAGTGATGAAAAGAGATTAAAGGTTTTGCAAGCAGCAAACCCTAGGTTTATAGCAAATACAGAGGATTTTGCTTCCTCAGTACAAAAGCCCTGATGCAGCTCAAAATCAATAATTGATTGATTTCCATTTACAGATACATCTGCATTCATTCAGGCTAGGAAACCTTATTCCTGGGTGTATATTTTCCTTTTAAGCAGCTTGTACTCAGGCTGCCTGCAAATGTATCTGTTCATCAAGTGCACAACATTCAGTCCCTTCCAGAAATGAGCCAGGGACATTTTTTTCTACAGGAACCCAAGAGTAGGACTGACAAGATAGATGGAAGCTGCTGAACTGTTACGTGGCTTGTTGGGGAAGCACAGAGCCCTTTAAAGTTGAGGCTGCAGCCAGGATTTGCCTCTTGAGGAATGGCAGCAATCCCCAAAGTATGTTGTTTGCATGGGCTACAAAGCTGCCTCAATATAAGCAGCGTGGATGCAGCCTGTAAGGCTGAACTCCAAATAAACCCTTTTAATTCCATCTATAATATGAGATTACACTGAGCAAACATATTGTGACTCTCCCCTGTTCTGTAGCCCAGATCACTGACTGTGCAGCCACACCAAGCTATGGGTCACACATCTGTAGTCCTTATATAGATAAAATATATTTCCTGCTATGTTAACATCAGATCTGTGAGGAGTTTTGTTTTTGCTTCAGCTGGTTAATGAACTGGTGTCTTGCTCCAGCTGGATGCTTGATGCAGCACCTGGACAGCCGAGGCAACATGACACAGTCCATGGAGGATTTGTGGGATTTTTAGCAGCTAAATACAAGACTTGTTACATGCACATGCTGCTCGGCCTTTGTGAACTGATTTTTAATTTTTTTTTCAAAGGAATCTTGGACAAGTTTCATGGTTGTGGTAGCAAAAGGCCCATTGGTGGCAGGAGGCTGAGCTCACTGCTTTCTGGTAAAAAGGCTCTTTTTCTTCCAAAGCAAATGGTCACAGCAGCAAAACTACTATGCATCTTTTTAACATACACATAGTGTATTGTCTGCTAAGTGTATTCTTAGAACCAGATGATCATTTTAGATGAAGCTTGCTTAAAATACCTGAATCTGAGCCAGACATGTAAGGCAGAAGGCATTGTCCTGACAGATGGAGTTTGGGGAGGTTGCAAGCAAGTGGAAACTAGATCTTATAGAAGGAAGTACTGGGCCAGCTAACTATGGAGATTATCAGCTCTTCCCATTGCTCCTGATGATAGAAGAACAAAAGGTGCCCTTCTTCCTAGCAAGGTTTCCAAACTAAAGAAAAGGTCTTTGTTTCTGGTGAGGAGGATTTTGGCTGAGGAAAGTTAGCAGGGAAGCAAAGATAGGAAACCTGTAGCAGCTTGGCATTGTGTGTGAGGTAGAAGCGGCCCATTTGGTGCAAAGTATATCTCCAGAAGCTAGAAAGGGCAAGATGCTTTTGGTTTTGACTTTATTTATTAGCTGTTGTATACTCTCAATTTCCCCTGTTTGCAGCTTGCAGCCCTGAGATCAATTAAAAATACAGCATAAAGCTTCCCACCTTCATGAAAATAAATGATGTGATCTCATGGTGGTCCTGTAGGAGATGCACTTTATCCTGTAGGGATGAAGTGGGAGATTGAAAAGAATCAAGGAAAAACTGCATCATGCAGCTACATCTGTATTAGGCTCAACATCCTTATCCTGGGATCAGGTTCCTGCTGAGATTTTGCTTTAGGGCAGCTTGTCCTTCCTGCTGGGAAGAGACAGGGTAAGCCCCAAGATGATCATGCCTGCGTTGGGAAAGCTGGAGGAAAAAGCAACATATAGGAGAGGGGGCCTTGGGTGGGCTCTGTTTCTTTGGGGTATCCCCATGTGCCAGCAGCACTTCTACCTGGGGACAACCCCATCTGTGCAGCTCCTAAACCTGAAAGCACTGATGTATCTGGACAGCCTAAACCAAGGAAGCCCATGGTAAGGGAGTGGGAGACGAGAAGTCAAGCCTCTGCCACAAGCAAAGAGCCCGGCGCCACGCACAGCAAAGTGGTATGGACAGCTAGGCTGCAAAATTACAGCCAAAATTACAGGCTGCTGCTTGCCAACTGTGTGGCTGGAAGGAGCATGCCAGGGCAGACTGGGTTTCCCTCTCACCCCTGTCTGGCCTCCTGTCAGCCTACGCCTCTGCAGAGTGTCTGGACAAAGCGCTCACAACTGGAAATAGAAATACAGAATTAAAAACTTGAATAAAATGTCCAGGCTTGGGGTCTGTGTTTCTGTGATGGTTGAAAAACTAGTGGGCATTTCACAGCTAAAGCTGAGCAATATCCACAGTGGGTGGAGGTGCTTCCATGCCAGGATTCCCACGATGAGCAAGACAAGACATATATTGCACCTCTGGTGTCAGCTGGAAGAGCCTTTCTTGAAGCACCAGGCCCTTTTCTTGTCCACACATTTTCAAGTCATCTCTTTTCACATTTGCAGTCATCTCAGATCTTCTCACAATCCAATTAATTTTCAGTTCTTTCTTCTAACACAAAACAGTCTTAACTGAGTACATGGTACTTTGGAAAACCTCTCGTAAAATGACCAAGGATAGGATAAAGTAGTTCTGTGTGAAGGGACCTACAGTGATCATGTAGCTGAGTTTCTGGGCTGGTGGAAGTTCCTTGCAGTTAGGAGTCGCTGAAGGGTCACACTCCAGCCCATTTGCTTTCCATTTACTCCTGTTTGCCTGCAGAGCTTCGGAGGTGCCTGCATGGACTTCCTAGTTCACCACTGTATGTCTGTTTGCCAAGTGTTTACTTGACCTAAATTCTTTTGAAAACCATCATTTGTGACAACTTAGCACAGGCTTTCCAGAACTGGGTAGCTGATTAATAGGCAGTGTGACTTGGACTTACAAGCTCTGACATTTTATCAACAGTACAGGCAGTTTGGTTTTTTTTTCAGTTTTATTTATTTTTAATGCTATTGATTTCTTAAACTATATATTTTTTCCTAACTGTAAGATTGAGCTGTTGTATATATGTCCTAAATTGCTAGTTCACCTTTCAGTCCTCAGCATGGCGTCTCTCCAGAAAGGAATTTAATTCTGAAGACAGTTGTGATTCTCACTGAGTAGCTACATAATACCAGGTAACTCACTGGATTCAGATGTCTGCTTTTAATGCCCGTTGTTACTGTGATGTGATTAAAGGCAGAAGAATATTTTACCTGGTGCAGCTGTTTAGTATAATTTTTCCTTTTGGTATTCCAAATACTCACTGGTTATATTTTATTTATCTTTGGTCTGATTCCTTAAAGAACCCACTTTCACAATCCAGTTCCTCTTGCTCTAAGGAGATATGTCAGAAATTTCTTCATTCTTTTTCCTGAATATCTGTAACACTTTTATAACATAGTATTTTATAATTTAAATAAAAAAAAAATCTGGGGTAAAATTCATTGAAGTACAACTGTCCAGTTAACATGCATTTATATGAGCTAATACAGGAAATTAACATTAAAATTGCATTTCTAAATGCTAAATGTGGAATTGTGTGTATGCAGTTGTTGATAATACCCCATTTGAGTATTGTAAGGGCATTGAATTCCCTTCCAGCTGAGAGGTAGAAAATAAGAAACCACATATTAAAAAAAAAAAAAAAGTTTAAAAAATTGTGAGCTAGTCAAAATACTTTTCATTGCTGTAAAATTTACATTAGTCCTGACACTAGCTGCTTCTTTCTCCTCTCTGTAAAACATGCTCCAGGTCCATCAATGAGTCCCCAAAATGATGGGCTGTAAGCATGCTCCTGATACAGGCTCTTGACATGCCAAGTGGTGTTCCTTGTTGCTGCCCTTGCGCTGGTGGGAATCACCAGCTCAGCTTCCCCAAGAGAGATGTGACTCTCCTGACCCTTGCAATGCTGAAAACTCACAGGAAGCTGGGGGTCTCTCATCATTCTGCCAATAGAGAACATGAAGTGAAGGCTTAATGCCTACCCAAATCCTCAGGCTGGACTGATAGGCAGGGTGGCCTACCTTGTGCTTCTATCTCCTCTTTACTTCGTGTCAAATCCAGCAGTGTGGTTGTTTCTGCTGGCCATGGGAAATAGAGCACCAAACTATATCCAGTCAAGGATTATTTAGTTACATCATGATGTTGAGATGAAAAAGTAAACATAGACCTGAATTCATGCCTCTACTTGTTCTCTTCATGGTGGTTGGAGGAGCAAAATTTGCTGTGAGAAGTTGTACTGAACCAGCAAAACCAGCAAAAACCTGAAAAAAACGGTTGAGACCCAGAATCTATCCATCAGCTCCCACAGCCAGCCCAGCAATTGGGAGGGGGGAAAAAAGAAAGAAGGAAAAAGCCCATCCTGGCTGCCATAATGTCTTTTCCTTATTTGCATGAACACATCTATTTGTTCTTCTGGCCAAAGAAGATGAGGGGTGTCAGCCCTTGAAAGTTGGTGTGAAATATGAAACTACTGGATGCAATGCAACCGCCTATGACTGGCCACTCCTTACAAACCAAACTGAAGCAAGAAGGATTAAATCAAAGTAATACCTCATGTGATTACAGCTCATTGTGTTCAAATAAAAGCTGACGTTAACACGAGTGATTTGTTTGGTGGTGGGGGTGGAAAGGGTAGGAGATGCTACAGCTTCTGCTCGCAGTGATTGCTATTTATAACGCTGTAAAACCACAGTGAACGTGTTAAGTGCTCTGCCACGAGCGTGTGCTGCTTCAGCTCCGTATTATGGCTACAGTAATTCATCGTGGCTCTTAGATGTGCCTTTGTACTGGTAATACATTATGTGATTCTGTATCGGTTGTTCTAGGCACACGGAAACCTTGTAGATGTGGTGGTACCTGCGATGATTAAACCATAATTTGTAACTGTAGCTGTGTAATCAGTATGGGAACACTTTATAGTCACATCTACCTGCTGTTTTTACAGCCCTCCTCTAAACAATTTACATAGAAACGAAGAGCAAATGAGCCCAGAGTCCTTAGCCAGCAAAACTGAGCAAAGAGAAGTATGTCAGTGCTAATTACCTCCAGCACCCTGCGGGGCTGGCTCTCAGCAGCTCTGCAGGCGGTAATAGAGTTACTGTGGGTTCAGAAGTAGTATTCCTGTTTAATTTGCTCAGATGTGCTGGGTAACTAATCTTCCAGCAGAGATCCAGTGCTAGTTAAATTATTTTTCTCAAAACTAGTCCTGTTAGCTATAGTACTTGGGTCTCTCTGTCTTCATACTCTCCTTGTTTTGTCCTGCATTCTATGTGCTATGTAACTGTGCCTCTTCATAGCATGGCTTAGAAACCTAGGGGAAGGAAGAAGTCCTGAATGCAGAAAGAGGCTTCAGGAACTTAGCCTGCTTTATTTTTATTTTATCTTTTGGGGGGGTGTTTTATTTTTTGTTTGTTTTCGTTGTTGTTGTTGTTGTTGTTATTCGTTGCACTTTTTTAGTATTAATTTAAGTGGATTTTGAACTTTGAGCTTTATGAATTACTTAAACTATGCTGATGCAAAATCTATTTCTATCCATTTTTTATGTTTTCTCTCCATCCCACAATGTACATTACTATTAAATTCTGATTATTCTGAATATTACTGCTTTCCTTGTAGCAGCACTAACCTCCTCTGCACTCACTCAAGCCCATGGAAATCCTTGCTCTAGGCCTTTTTAGAAGAGTCTCAACTTGAAACTTGGCGTTGTTTGCTTGAGTTGCCTTTTGACAAGCCAGAAAGCAATTCTGTCTGAGCTGTGCTGAGGAGGGAGAGCTGCAGCATGACCTTGCTCTTTCTGCTTTCAAACCATAACTTCTAGGAACACTCCTGAGATCAGTTCAGCCTTATCTGTATTTCACATTTCATTGTCTGAGTTCTTTATAAGTCACAGAGACCTATTTTTTTTGTTCAGGATCACACAGGATGATGGTATCTAGCAAGAGAAATTGAGATTTTCAGCACTGAAGCTCTTGGCTATATGCCCAGACCAGGCTGGTAGTGACTGAAGGATGGTTCTTTGACAGACTGTAAGACATTAAATGTTTGGTCATGAGCAGTCTCCCAGGTTTCAGCTATGGAGTGACCGTGTGTATAACTGGTACCCCTGGTGTCATTCCCAATAGAGAGCCCTGGAAGCACTGAACTGCTCAGCAGGGTGATTTCTTGTACTCAGCACAGCTCTGCTGGCAATGCCATGCAGGAGAGTTTGCTCACCTCCTGCTGGGTATGTCCTGTAAATAACTGGCTGCAGCCACTGTTTATGAGCACCTTAACACCATTTAATGGGGGCAACAGTGACTATCTCAAACCCTGATGTGGGTTGCCTGATCACAGTGTGAATAGCAGGAAGATGTGTGAACTGTGATATCGAAATGAGAGCAGACTTAATCTGTTCTCCTCCGAATCAGGGCTGATAGAAGTCTGACCTTGTCTGCACAAGGCTGGAGAAAGTGGTTGGCTGGGAAAGAAGCACAGAGCTGCTCTCCACACTCATTTTCTCCTCCTGCAGAAGAGGTAGTGCTTTTACCTCTCTTACCAAATGGCAGCTCGAGCCAGGTAGTCCCCCTGCAGGACTGTGAGACCAGCACACCTTAATTCCTTCTGCGTGTGAGCCACACCTTAGCTTGCTATGGAAATGTGTAATGCAGCAGGACTGCTTCTATCAGAGAGGGCAGTATTGCTCCGACCCCCGGGGGGGCACAGTTGCCCCAAGTAATAAGATTGTCAGGTATGTGTTAGTATGAATCCTGGCAACTTGATGTCCTTTCTCACAACTTGCATGCCTGGCTATAGCTCTGGTTACTGTATTGCGTCACAATTTTATTTTCTAATCCTTTTTCCAAGACCCCTCCCACCAAAACTTGTCCCAATATGAGGTCTCTCCTTCAGTTAGGGAAGGTTTTTTATCACTGCTAATTCCTAGTGCAGAAGAACCACAGACACCACGGTGTAAGTTATTACACTGACCAAAGCTGAACAAGTTTGCTTGCTTGGGAGGTTGCTTTCTGCTATGAGAATACTATTTCCCAGTTTGCCTTTTGACTTCCTCAATGCCTATTTCCACACCATAGCTTCAGGCTATATCTTCACCTCTGCAGTGGGCCAGGGGCACTAGCACTGATTTAATGTCCTAAGCTTCCAAGGATTTTATCAAAGATCCTATGACAGTAGCTGTCCATCTTAGAGAAGGGAAAGATCTTTATCCTTATATTGAGCTGGTGAAGGCAGATCTCATAAATAAGTATTAAGCTTTCTTGCCATTGCTCTGTCCCCTGGACTCCCTGACACTCATGAGAAGCGTGCAAATAGTTTGACTCATTTTTCATTAAAGTACACAGACTCACCCGATTGTCAGTCACCCTCCTGTTACTGCCTAGACTTGTCACAGTGAGGCCTAGTCATGAGACACTTGACAGCATCTGCAGAAGTGACATCTCATGTCAGACTTTGTGTCCATATCATGCAGGAAAGGTTTCAGCTGTTTACAAGCATCCGAGACAATCAGTATATGCTGAGATCTGAAGTCCTCTTTGTCTGGAGGGCATGCTGGGCATTTCTCCCAAATGCCACAGAGGACGGTGGCATAGAGAGCAGCATAAGATGGTGAGAGAACCTTTCCACTGAGGCCCTGCTAGAGCTCTTGCCTGTTGTCAGACTCAGCTGTGGGACAATGTGGATGCTTTCAGATAAGCAGAAGATGGACATGAGGTCCTGAGGTGCCGTGGACCAGTCTGTTTTTGAGAGCTGGAGTTCAGAAGTCAATGCGTTCATCCTTCTGTTTGGCAATGCAGCAAGTCACATTGTTCTCCAGCTTCAAATGCTCTGATTTAGCATGTTCTAGGTAAACTGAGGGCAGTCAGCTGTAGCCCTCTCTTGTTCATGTGCCCTGCTGCATGGCTCCTCTGTAGTCTAACTTCTTCAGAGGGTTCCCTAGGAACAGAGGCACTGAGGTCACTGAATTTAGGCAAAGCAATCTTGGCAGCAAATCTCAGTTGGCTTCAGAGAGGCTTGTGAACAGTTTGAGCCTTGTTATCTGCCTCAATATTTGTTCAGTTGGTGTCTGCTGCGCTTCCACACTCCCTGCATCTGGTTCCATACCTTCAGTGTCAAATCTGGGGTTGGAGCTACCGTGAGAAGATTGATTTTCTGAACCTAGCTCCTCTGCCTGGCATCAGGGAGGACCAGTCTCACCAGCAGCTGCAAGAAGTGCTCCAAAATGCCTGGCTGGCCCTGCTTGGGACCCACTAACTGTGACAGAGATGATCCTCCTCACCTCTACCTCTAAAATCTGCTGGGCAGCTTCCTGCATCCCTGTCTTTGCCAAGCTCTGCCAACACACAACAGGTTGGTTTGATTTTCTTCTGTCAAAGTTATCTAATCTCCTGCGGGCTGGGAAGGCTCGAGAGTGCTGCTGTGTGCCTGCCCTGTTTCTGAGCACATGTGAATGCATTTATGAATGCTCTTTTGTAATTACTGAATATATTGATGGAAGGAAGAAACTATTGGTTCTGACAGCTATTTTTAAGGTATTTATAAGAAAAAGTTAACATTTAAAAAATTTCTTATTTTGTAGATCTGCAAAGAGTAACAGTATGCAAGCACCTAAAATGTCATTTTTAAAACCAAAAAATAGGCAGATCACTCCAATTCCCACAGAAATTTAACAAGTGCAGCTTGTAAGATTTATCAGCTGATTTAAGAAGAACCCAACAATAAATACATTGCAACTTTGTAAGATTAAATATTGTTGGTACCATGCAGGGATTGAAGGACAGAGACGATTAGAATAAACTCTCCCCCTTCCCTGTTCCTGTATCTGCACCCAATTATAATTATGCAAGAAATTAGAAACATTTCCAGAACAGCTCTGATGTTAATTGCCTGTTTTCAAAAGTATTTTGTGTTGCTGTAGATTACAAAATTCGTATTATGCAACCAGAAAGACGAGATCCTTTAAGACTGTTTTGCCGTCAGAGCTCAGGAGCACATCGCCCCACTCACAGGGGTGTGGGGTGGGACTGCCGGAGCCCAGAGCCGGCAGACACGGGTGGAGGACGGCCGGAGCATTTGTCTTTGCTAACCCTTGTGACCTAACAATTGCCTTTTTGAAAGTGGATTAAAAAAACCAAACCCCAACATTTCAGAAAGCCTTGAGGATAGTGTACGTGCATTTATTTATTTATTTGTTTATTAAATGTTAGACCAATGCGATTTGAGAGGGAAAACGTTACTCACGGCCATGTACCTAGAGTGCGTTCCGTACATTTTATTGTGTTCCTTTCCAGACAGCGTTCTAACAATTGAAAAGAAACTGTGAGCGTGGTTTGCGCACGCTCTCCCGGCTCGGTGTTCCCGGGCGCTTCAGGTAGGGACCGGCGTGTCCCAGAGCCGGTGCAATGAGCGTCCCAAAGCGCTCCCCGGCACTCCCGGTGGCTGCAGACGCCGCCGGCGCGGCAGCAGCGGCCGCACGCCGCGCGGGGCGATGGCAGAGCTGGGGGAGCGGCCCCCGGGCCGAGG
>VXBQ01017623.1:252638-348172 GCA_013400175.1 Phainopepla nitens
GGTCCAGCGGCCGCCCCGAGGCGGCGGTGAGGGGCTCCTAGGGCCGTGGGTCTGTGGTAGCAGCCCTTAGAGTTAAAGGAAGAACCGGAGTTTCAGGTTAGGGTTTCCCCGGAGTTAGATGGGGAAGGAGCTTTCTCGAGCTAAACCCGGAGATCCGCTTCTTGCGGCAGGACAGGTCCTGTTGGAGGGCAGGGGGGTCGGTGCCCGAGTCGCGGGACATGAGTGTATATAGTGATTAACATGCACGTCATCGGAATTACGAGATCTTGGAGGGTATTCAGCCCTCCCTCTTTTTTCCCCTTTCGGTGGATACTGTCTGCTCCGTACATGGGAGAACCAAAACCCCCCAGCGTTCTCGTTTCTGCCTTCTACTCCTGGAAACTTCGCTGTGCAAAACACGAGAGACAATAAGCCTTTTCTGTGTCTCAGTCCCGCACAGTTGTCAGCGTTTTGCTTCTCACTTGAAGCATGTAGTCAGAGTTATATGCATACTGTATTTTTGGTATTACTGTCAACGGTGAATTCACTTTAAATTCATCATGGTTTTGAGACCTTGAGGTGGTACCTGCCAGTGTGCCTCTCCAGGTGGCACTTGCAGGTTTTGCCAGAGGGACTCCTTTAGAGTGATTCCAGTGAGGCACTGCGGCTCCACAGATGCCGAGTGAGTGGGAGGCATGCTCGACTTCTGACTTGAGGACCCACGGGCTTTTTTCCCCGTGTTCGTTCTTTAAACTTTGAACAACTCAGAAGCCTTTGTGAGTTGTGGTTGGTGGAGTTTGACACAGGAAGTGTTACCTGGAAGCTACATCTTAAAACTGTGGACTCTTACTAACTTGGAATCCAAGAAACTAAACTCACTAGCCAGAAAATTTTTCAAAAGCACCTTTGTTTGTACTTGAATCAAAGTTGCTCTGTTCATACGCAGACTTAAACAGCCTTACTTTTTCCTTTTTGAGATTCAGTGCACTCACATACACTCTCTTTTTTCAACTCTACATAGTAAGAGTAATCGTGGTGGCTAGGTTTTCCTTCAGACAGTAGTAAAAATATTCAGTTGAACTGACGTGTTAAATTTGGCTATTTCTTTTGAAAAACCTAGGTGCAAGTTTGCATTTTGTTGTGACTGAACTCTTTATCCTTCTGAAGTGGAGCAAAACTGGTTTACATAGCCTGTGTGTGTGGGTGCTATTTTTACTTCCAGCAGTTTTTGCTGGCTTTGTGCACAGACCAAGCTCAGGAGTCCCTTTGTACTAGACCTTTCTTCTTAGTGTTGGCTTTCAGGCTTGTGCACATCGTACTAGAGGGGTATTTAATGTGCTTGTGACTAAAATCCCATTGAAAATCATGGCTCTCTGATTTTTAGAAACATACAATAAATCCACCACCAACTGGTTGCTGTGTGCAAATTTAAAGGATGATGTCTGTTCATGGTTTTACTTGGTATTAATTTCTGTAAATAGAGTGCAACTATTTATTGCTTCTCTTCTATTCCTTGAACCGTAATATATGAAATGGCCTCTTTTTGCTCTGTGGTGCTTAAAAAGACCTCTTCTTCCCATTGGTTACATGTGACTTTGCATTACATCCCATGCATGTAAGGAATAGCTGAGGGGGTTAAGAAACTCCAAAAGCCAACCTAGGCTCCTTGGCATTGTGGTGGAATCAAGCAAAGGTTGAAGTTAGAAAGAAGCTTCTTTTTGTCTTGTTTTTATTTTTTTTTTTAATGTGCATGGATCATGTTACAGGGGTGCCTGAATATACTGTAGGAATATGTTTGTGGGTTTTAGCTGGACTAGGAGGAATCTGATGAAATGCAACCACTTACATCTGTCCTATGTACTTTGTGCCTTGTCAGCAATGCAAGGAGGCATTTTTATTGGGGCTTCCTACGCGAACCTATGAACTTCCCTTGTCAGTTCTTTATTAATGATTTCTGATAAATGGAATATAGTGCCATCACCTCATGTAAGTGTTGACTCTGCAGAATTATGAGGTACAAAAGTTGAGTTGCAGTCCTGAATGTGAAACTAATCTGTTGAAGGTGAAACTGATGGGAAGAGCTCTGTTCAACTTTTCTACCAGCAGACAGTTCTAAAGGTTCTCCTCTAGGAATCTGGTAGAGGAGAATCGTGAAAGATCTCTCAGTGTAAAGTAACTACAGCATACATTGCTCATTCCTGTTACATTTAGAGGATAGTGTCAATGCAAAATACAGATGCAGAATGGGAAATCAGTGCAAAAAGCTGGGGTAGACCATACCTCTGGTAGAGAAAACATGGGGAAATCATCAGAGTCCTTAATTAACAAACTCTTAGGTCAGCATAGATAAAAGTGGTTGTTGCATCATTAATTTAGTGTAATTCATTATATTAGTCTGACCTTACCTCCATTAAGTTTCTTCTCTACGTACATGAAGGCAGTAACACAAAATCAAGCTAGATTTGGGCTCAGTTGGGGCCTAAACAAGTCAGGAGAATTGTGTAACTCTCAGTGGCTAGTTAGGTGTTTTTCAGTGCTTGATGAAGTCCTGAAGTTCACTGTGATCTGTGCCAATTCCTGGTGAATCACCTGTGGGTTGTGCCGATGCCATAATATAATCCCTTAATGCTGATAAGGTGTTTGTGTTACTGAGATGGTTGTGATGCCCCTTAGGAAATTGCTGCTGTAAAGCCTGACCTTGGCACAGTGAAGAAGAATCGCCCTGTAAACTCTGTCGCTTGCAGCAGAAGTTGCAACCCCAGCTGTGCTGCTCAGCTCTTCATTGTGCACACAGGGAGTTCAGACTCATTTTCCCAGTGTGGGCAGCTGTGGTCTGGAAGGTCTGTTACAGCAGGCAGGAGGTCTTGTAGTGCTTCTCTGATAGATATTGGTGAGTTCTTTTACCAGCTTTGCCATGGCTACAGGTCAGACAGTGATGATGGCTTTATTTCTAGACATCCACTTTCTGTCCGCTTGCATATTTTTTTCATCCCTTCAAATGTAAAGCTTTCTGAGAGAGATAAATATCAGCAAGTGGCATGATGAAATATGTGGACCTGCTGCATTTCTCTCAAGCTGATGAGGCAATTTTTGCTGGATGCACATGCTTCTCCCCTTCCCCTCTGGTTCTCTCTGCTCCCATTTCTATCAAGTAGCAATAAAAGGTGTTCTTTGGTTGGTTTGATCCAATATACTAGTAAAATAATATACTCTAGTACATCCTAAAAATCTCCATTTTGAGATGCAGAAGTAGTCCTAGGCTTTGTTTACTTTGCAGTCTTTAATTGCAGTCTAGGACTTTGCAGTCCTAGCATACTTAAAAACTCTCTTATTCTAGAATAAGCCAGTAGAATGTGGCATATGTTAGGATGTTAATGAAAAATACCCAACAGAAAAAACACAGATAAAAATCCTTTCAAAATACAGAAGACAACTTAGAGAATTGCTGTAGCATCTTGAAGGAAAGTGACTAGCAGAAGGACCCAGCACTGTTGCTGAATTTTATGTTATGAGAGTCATGCGAAGTATCCTCAGGAGAAACAAGAAATACACTTGAATCGTGTTGAAGGAATTACTTTGTTAGTTTTATTTTTGTTCTGTAAGCTGACCAAAATATATGGTACAAAAAGGTGAAGAATTCTAAGGGGAGAGGGTAGGAAGGGTTCATCTGGAAAACACCTGAAAAGTCTTGAGAAGTGGAGAGAGGTGAATGTCATTGCCCCCATTATTTCTACTCCTCCCCATGTTTGCTTCCTTATGCATTAATATGCGGGTCAGAAAAAGAACTTTTTCTCTGAGCCCCTTTTTCCCTACAAATACTTTTTTTTCACAAAGCTGTATCTGTCAGCATTTCAGGAATACAAGGTAATAGTTTTTTTTTGTAGAGTAATTTAAAGGTTTTTTTATATAATTTTGCTGCTGCACATTTGGTTTCCCATGTCAGTAAGTAAATCTTGGTCAAGGTTTCCTTAGCTGCTCTGCTGGATCCCTGGGTCCCTTCTTTGCTCCATTCCAGTTACGTGATGCAGAACTTGTGCTTATGTTGACAGCGACCTTTTTCTGTCATTACCGCTGGTGTCTCAGACTCCTCACCCTGTGTGTTCATACTTTCCCATCCTCCCCCGTCCTTCATGTTCCAGGATCTTGCTTATTTCCTCCTACCTAAAGAGCTCTGTCTGCCGTCTGCTTCTGATGCTTTGCTTCCTCTCCTGTCCCTCCTGTGCTGGGTTCTTGACTGCCCTTGCAAACATCTTTTCTTAGTACTCTGCTCTTTCCCCTTCCTTTCTGCTGCCTTCCAGGTTCCCTCCTCTGCTCTTGCCCTTCTTGCAGGATAAGCCAGCCTGGTGGGATGTGCTGTCAGAGCAAGCTGTATACTATTAAGCTGCTGGTGGTTTTCCACAATAATGAAGTCTCTCTGAAGCCTTTCTCAGCAAATGTAGCTGTTTTCCCACAGAACAGCAATTTCTAGCTGTCAGCATGCTTCTCGCCACTTCTGTTTTACAAGACAAATTAAAGAGCTGCACCCTTTGGTCTGAGAAGGATGGGCTATGTATAGAGTTGGTGGTAAAGTGCAGCTCTTAACTTGCTTAAATAATTCCTTCTGCTGTGTTAGATCCCAAGTGCCTTCTGTTGATTATTTTGTGTATCCGATTTTATTGGAAAAAAAGTAAATGGTTGCCAGTGTGCATAGAGCTACTTAAAAATGTAGTTTGTGTGTTTTTTTCTAAGCCTGTAGCATTTTTATTTTCCTTGGGAGTGAAAACTTGAAGAATTTTTCAACTCAAGCTGTAATGTGTAGTATATCATTTGCTGCATGTCAAAAACTATTCTTCACTGAAGAGTAGGCTTTTTGGCAAATTGCTTTGATAGAAGAAAATAACACATTCCGCATGATGCGTTTCAATAGCTTTTCTAATGAAAAGCACCAGATAAAAATAAAATGCTTTCAATTCTATAGATCAGTCTGTAGTTGATGAAATGTTGTTTTCTACTCCTGTATATTAGAATTTAAGGGCAAATACATCCTGTCAGCTTCATTTCTCTGTGACTCAAATTTGCGGTACAAAACCGAATCCCTGCATATTTCTTTTTCCAGTGACAAAAAACCCTAAATCTTAGGAACCGTTGAATGCAGTATTATATTTTGACCTTTGTATTAAATCACAGCATTCTTTGCATTGGTGGGTGGTGGAAATAGCTTATAACTCTTGTTTTGCTGCTGTTTTGTCTTGCTGCTGCTCAGTTCTTTAACTCAAAGAATAAAGACCACTTTCCCATGATACTTCTAGCAGATGTTGTTTATGGAAAAACTCCAGTGGCAAAAAAAATTCAAAATTTTTTCTGTGCACTTAGTTTAGCCTAGGAGTCTGAGGAACTTTTTTTTTTTTCCTTTGGGGAATAATTTTTGTGTGGCGTTTGTAAACCTAATGTAGAGCAGCTCTGAATCATTTTGCATTTCTGGGCTTACAAATTGTATCTGTCATCTGTAATTTTTCTTCTTGGTGTTATATACTAAAACTTCTCTGTAGAGTTACTAGATAGATGTGAGACCCTTTTCCCGAGAGACCTGGTTAAACCCTGGCCTCTTCCTGTGCCCCAGTTTCTTTGTTAGAAATACTGCTGGTCTGCTGCTGCTTGGCATTCAGCACTGTCTGTATCTATGTTTTGTGTGGTGTTGAAGTCCAGGGTACTGTTATCTTACTAAAATCATGGGAAAGCTCCTTAAGAAACAGTCTCTCTGTTCTTCCCATACCACACCTTTGTCTCAGGAAAAAGCCTGTTCTGAGCTGAATTTCACTGTTCCATCATTGTTTCTATCATTATGCAACCATAAGCCTGAAAGATACTTGTTTGGTCAGTGGCCAGTAATCTGTGGAAAGACATGATTATTGTACTATACCTCTCTTTAAATTTATGTTTATGGCTGCTTAAATTGTACATGTGTAGGAACTTTATTTTCTTTTTCTGAATGCACAGATCTCCTTGCGTTTGGAGAGATGTGGTGGAGTATCTCACGTGGCTGGAGTGCTGCAGTGGATGAACACAAGCTCTTCACGGACAGGCCAGGAAGGCAGGGATGGGGAGTTGCCCTTTGGATGAGAGAGCAGCAGGGATGTATGAAGTTTTGCTTTGGGGTAGATGATGGGCCTGAGAGCAGGTTGGGATTAGTGGATGATGTTGTTTTGGGTGTCTGCAGTATACTGCTTGATCAGGATGAAGTAGTAGATGATGCCTTTTTCAGATAACTGGAAGAAGTGTCATGTTTGCAGGCGCAGGTCCTCACATGGGTCTTGAATGACATGACAGCTGGAAGGACAGCAGAGTGGGACATAAACAATCCAGGAGTTTTCTGAAGTGTTTTGGTGGCTTCCTAACACAAGTGCTTAAGGATTTAATGGACAGATGATCTGTTGGACATCATACTTAAAAACAAGAAAAGGCAGGTTGAGATGTGAAGATCAGGGTTGTGGTAGCTGTAGTGACTTTGGTCGCCTTGGCTGTAGTGACCGTGAGGTGGTGGAGTTCGGGGTTCTGCGGGGAAGGAACAGGACAATAAACAGCATCTTCAGAAAACAAACTTTGGTATGTTTAGGATTCTGCTTGGAAGAGGTTGGTAAAAAAGATGTTTATGCTGCTATTCAGGACAGGGAGAGGCTGGAGAAACGGGCAGAGAGGAATCTCATGAAGTTCAGTAAAGAGAAATACACCTGCACCTGGAGAGCAATAACCCAGTTCTCCAGTGCAGGCTGAGGGCCAACCATCTGGGGAACAGTTTTCCAGTAAAAGGCCACGGGTAACCTGGTGGACAAGTTTACTGTCAGCCAGTAATGCTCCTTCAAGATGGAGAGAGCCAACAACATCCTGGGCTGTGTAACACAAAGCATTGCCTGCAGGTGATCCTTGTCCTCTGGCTAGCATTGGGGAAGCAGACCTGGACTGCTTTGTCTAGTGCTGGGTATCCCAAAAGAAGAGGCATAAACATACTGGACATACACTGTAGGGGCCACAAAGACTCTTAAGGGCTTGGAGCATCACTCAGGAGAGAAGGCTGAAAGAGCCAGAACAGTTCAGCCTTGAGAAGAAAAAGGCTCATGATTGTATATAAATATGTGTTAATCAGCATGAAACTTTACTTGGGGTGCCCCGTGACCTTACAAGAGGCAGTGGGCAAAGGTTGAAACACAGGGAATATCAAAGATTTTACCCATCTTTAACTTGGGGGTTTTTAATGATACAGATTGAATTGTTGTGGTTTTCTTGGTTTATTCACCCTCAAATGTTTAATTGTTTGACTTTCTGCATTGATAGTGTCACACATCTTGCTGTAAATCCTTAAAGAAATATCACTGTATGAGTTGAACAAGCAGGTATTTACAGTTAGTGTCAGAGAGAGAACTGTGCCACTGGGTGGAGAGGAAGCAGACTCTATGCACACAGTAAAAGTAGTTTTATTGAAAGTTTAAGGATTTTTTCAGCATGACAAATGCTATTTAAAATACTTGCTGAGAACACCTGTGACTTTACAACTTCAGTATCTTGAGAATGTATTACCTTTTGTAATCTGTTGTGAGTATAGTCAATAAGTACTGTCATGCTGTATATGGTTGAATTATTAAAATCCATAGTGGTTTGTAGAGATGCAACACTGGATCCTTATATTAATTTACCTCTAAACATAGATCTCTGTGTTGAAGGCTACAAAGAAGTTTATTACCAGATGAGTATATCTAGGTTTTCTCCTCCTAGTTTCCAGATTTTTCTGTATGGCTTCAGACTTGAAGAAATACTTTACCTTTTGACATCAAATATGAAAGACCACGGTCTGATGGGAGCAGAGGAGGACCTTAGTCTGCTGTTCCCTAAACAAAGAGAAGTCATTATCTTCTCTGTTAATGTCCCTGCAGTTGTTCAGAAGATTTTTGAGGTCTGCTTGGTTTGAAATATTTTGTAATGGCAGTTTTTTGTCATAACAGCTCAGCTCTACTGATTTTTGACCTGAGTTGAAAGAAAGTAATTAAGTAGTTATGTTTCAATACCTTTAACTTTTTTTTGTCAAGTGTGTACTTTTGTGGTAAACTTGGTAGCATGCCCTTTTCTTTGTGATGTACATAGGTGAGACAAGGTTTGTGGGCAGAGATTATACATTTGTGCCTCTAAAATAAATCTTACGATTATACATAGTTATTTTTCTAATTATATCAGTTGGTCTAAAAAAAAGACATTCCCTCCTGCCAACAGTTCTTGTATACTGGAAAAATGCATGTTAAAAATTCATTAGAGAGATTAATGTGAGCTTTGGTTTTTGTTGTTTTGTTGTTGTTTTTTTGTTTTTGTTTTGTTTTGTTTTTTTTCCAAATGGCAAATGCATTTAACTGCAATGAATCTGTATTTCATTGTAGTAGATGTTTTCTGGCTTCTCTTAAAGGCACAGGTAGTCCTGCTCACCACTGTGCTCTAACAAAGAGCTCTAGCATGGAGTGCTCTTTAATCTTTGTTGCTTCTGCTTAATTGACATGAAAGAGAAAGTAAATCCTTGCCTGCCAGGAACAGTAGGGGACAACCTGGCCAATGCATTGCTTGGTAGTGCAGCGTTTTGATGCAGTGCTGCAGTGTATTCGTTTGTGAGAGTGGATAGTCCCCTATTTGTTTTTTAAAAGGAATGGTAACAACTGAGAGTGGGACCTGCAATTGACCCATCCTTGTCAGTGTTTCAGAAAATGGCAGATGCTTTGAAAATAGGATGTCAGAAGCATAGAAGGTCAATGCTGAATACCAGCTTTAGGGGGATATTGGTATAATTTTTGCTCTGTTTTCTGTAGGCCTTCTCCTACAGCCCTTCTTGCCTGGCTGATCTTTCTGTTGGGCTTTCATTTCAAGTATCCATTGGAGGGAGAGACAGCAGTTGCAGCATCTGGTTCTGTTTAGGATATGTGCCCATGAACTGTGATCTTCCATGAATATTTTTCTCTTGTTGTGAAATCTAGTAATTTTATTAATGTTTTGTATGGACTTCTCCCTAAATGTCCACCTTCATGATGTCTTTCATTAATGTTCATGATGACAAAGTTGGTAGAAGAACGTTGCAAGACCAAAGGACAGCTTGAATATATTCTGCATACATGGTTGGGTGTGTGAAACAATCTTTCATCGTGCCAAGTATATATAGCAGTTCTGGTTTTGCTCATGGCACATGTGAAGACAGAATTAGAGAGCTCAGCTGCATGGAGTAGTTGTCCATTTGGCAGCTTGCCACAAAGCAGGCGGGCAGAGGTCTGTGTGCTGCTCTCCATCACCAGCTGCTGCTGTATCTCTGCATGGCTGCAGAGGAAATCCATCAGCTGCTTCTTTGATGCAGAGTCATCAGTTGCATGATGACCCTGCTGTGCTGCACCGTGAATTTGTCCCTGCCCTCAGAAATTTTTTTAGCATCTCAGGGAATATTTTATTTGAAAAGTAAAGTGTGTTGTGTGCAAAGGATCACCTGGGGTCCATAGTTGTGAAACCCTGTTGCCCTTGCTAGCTGTCCTTGCTCGCAGGTGAAAGCAGACAGAGTGACTTGAGGGGTCCTGATGTTGCTTTGTGGGACATACCAAACTGATAATGCCCATGCTAGGCTTTACTGGAGTCTGATGAGATCTCTTTCACATTTCACGAATCCAGAGTAGGATTCAGCTTCCTCAGCATTTTATTGTGCAGCTAGTTTGGATGTGCTTCTACAGGAAGAGTGTCTGTTTTCTGTGCTTTTGCTGATTTTCCTCTGCACTCCAGCCTGTGCTACTGGCAGAAGTCTCTGGATTGGATTTTAGGACAATGATGTACAGGATTGCATCCTAGAAGGAGTTTTTTGCTCACAAGTTAGTTGTGGATTTTGAATGAGGGCAGATGTCTTGAGGCTTGAGTAGAGTGCAGGGTGCATTACGTCTTGGGGGCAGCTCCAGACTGGTATGTCCCCTGGCTGACTGGAGTAGAAGTGATGTTTGAAATCCCACCAGTTGATGAGTGTAGGGCATTGAGTGTCCAATCGTTTTGGAATAGGGGTGACCCCTGTTGATAGTCCGTCAAAGGTCATTCTGGTTGGACTTCCACAGAAGTGGGGTGGAGAGGAATGAGGAAAAACTCGCCCTTCCCTCCTTGGCTTTGCCCTTCAGGCAGATGGGGATGTATGCACCTATGCTTGTGCCAGAGCCTGGTTATGAAACCCATTTAGAGGAAGCAGAATGCTTGAATTCCGTGGTGCTGCTTCATTACGAGATTTAATCTTTGTTTTCTCATGGTGTCCGGGCCCCCAAGCAGTGTGTTCACCTAAAGTGAGCTGAGCTTCCTCTGCTCTCACTGATGCCATGCAACAATGCAGACAATATGGTAATTTCTGGGGGCCAGAAGCCCCTAGAAGGGAAGGGACTAGGGACCTTATTGGGGAGCAGCTATGTTGCAAGGTCAGTTCATGGATTTGATGCCTTGTCTCTTGTTCACTGCTTTGCTTACCAAAATTACCTCTTCTGCTTGTGTTTGCCTGCAGAAAGACCTCAGAAGATCTTTCTGAAGCAGTATAAAAAGTGTGAGGAAGGATTGGCTGTAATATCTGTTATCCGATGACTGGAGGAGGTGACATAGCTGGTGATTGGAAGTAAACAAATTAAATTATGTCCCCATTGGTTTTTGTTTACAACGTAGGAGAAGAAAATTGAGCCTGAATTAAGATTTGAAACAAGAATGCATTTAGGAGTTAAACTGTGTTTAAATTATTATATGCCACTTGTAAATTCTAAAGCACAGGTAGCCTTTAGTTGGTCATTTGAAAGTTTGGAAAATGGGTAAAATAAATACAGATATACCTAAGAAACAGAACCTAATAACATACTCTTTCTTGTAGCTTCCTTAATTTATTTTAATATAATAATGTAATTGCCCGAAGAAGCCTTAAAAGCTGAGGCAGCATGTGTATGTGGAAAATCCATATTGGCATCTAAGGGAAATTCAACATAAGAGCAAGTGCTTACCAATTCTTAATCTTTTTAACAACAGCTCAAGTGCCTGCAAAAAAACAAAACAAAGCAAAAAAACAAACCTGAAGCAAAAAACCCTCATCCTATTTTATCTTTATACAACTGTGAAACAAGTTAATTTGCAATTTTGTTTCTCCTTTACATCTCGTTCTAATTTCTACTCTTATGCTAGCCCATTGTGAAAATTAGGCAGTGGATTTGTAAAGGTTCTAATTTAAATTCTCTTTGTTGCTGGTAGTAGCCTTTTTATAGAAATGTTTTGCTTAACAAAGTAAACATTTAGTTATGCTACCTGTGCCAGATGAGTTTGGAGTGTGACATGTCTGTAGCACTGCAAAAGCTCTAGCAGCTCAGATGTTCCTGAAATGTTGCTCCTCCCCTTAAACAGCATTAGCTGCAAATATGTCTTTGTTCCCTCCTATGTATTTTACTTCACTTATTTTTTGTTTTCGTGTATTTCCATTTATGTTTTTTTTTCCTATCAACTAAGGTGCTGAATTTTCAGGGAAAATTCTCAGGCATGAATATTTTTTGTTTCAGGAGAGATCCGTTGAAAGGAACCCAGAGATATGTTGTCTTGGCCAGTTGCACAGATGAAAATATCCTACAAGTCTGGCTTAATTCTCTTAATTTTTTTTTTTCTGGAATTGAGTGCCAGTTGAAGTGGTATTCTTAAAAATAAAAATATAAAAGATGAGGGCTGTGGGATCACACTGTCTGTTTATACTTTTCAGTAAGTCATGCTCTTACTTATCTGTTACTTTTTTTTCTTACTTTGACTGACATCAACCCAGTTTTGTCAGAATGAAGTTTGTTTTTAAAATATGTGTCCGAGTGAGAGAGACTTGGTTAGTTTTCCAGAGAGACAGAGAAGGGGTCTCTTTAAGATATATGTTCATAGAAAGTCCATATAATAGAAACCTCTATAAATTCTTTGATAGCAGGAAAAGCTTCAGTTGAGGATCAGGAGCTGTTGCTAAATAGCAAGTTGTAGGCTACTTCAGTGCTTGGGCTCCTGGCATTATTTTTCTCATTGAGGCACTATTAATTAGGCTGGCTAAGCTAAGCATCATTACAAGTGTTGCCAAGATACTCACAGAGGCATTGGGTCTACAATCAAAACCAGCTATTAGAGCGTGCTGGGTGGATATGCTGCTCTGGCCAGCAACCCCGTTGCACTCTGGATCATGTTAGAGCTTATCAAATAGAGGCAGAACTGTGTTAGATACATCAAATTAGGAACATGTTTCTTGTTGGCATGTATTTAAAAAATTGCAGATATTTATACACGTGTACATACACATACATATATAGATATGTTTACATTTGTTGAACTCTCTTGAGTAAGCTTTTAATTCTCTTTATTCCCTGTGGCCTTTTTGAAAGGTAAAACATATATGGCCAAAACGAGTTACTTGCCTCTCCAGCAGTGCTTTAGAGCACTAATGATGTGTCTTAGATAAAGGAAGAACACTTACTGAAATGTGACTAGTATGCACTAAACATGAAGGAGTGATTGAGTCCTGTAGTTTAAAGGAAAAAAAACAAACAAATGAGAAGTTCAAAGAAATGCCATTCGTGTAACTGCAGTTTGATTTTTATCTAGGAAATGGTGTCATTCATTAAAAATTGTTATGCAGATGGAAAGTAAAGCTTCCAGTTAATTTTTCTACTAAGTAGAAAAAAAAGCTAAAGAAACAGGAATGTATTTAAATATTGTGTAATATTGCTTGTTGCACATGTGCTGTGCACATTTAATGAATATGTACTGCATTGGCAGTTGTGAGGGCCCTCAAACCTTCCTAGGCATATCCAGATCTCAACAGACTTTTGATGACTATTCTGTCTTTTAACCCTATTCCTTCTGTCTTTGCTCACTTGCCATTGAATATCTGTCAGGGACAACTGTTGCTCAGGATAAGATTTGTAGTAGGACATCAATATTTATAACTGTCATATAGTTTAGCAGCTACACACTGCTTTGAGGAACACATTTTGGCAAGCATTTGTTTTGGAGTGTTAGGACAGATTGGGATCTCTTCTGCGGAGTGTACTCCTGCTATGTTTTCACAAAAGTGTCTTTAAGTGCTTTTGTAAGCTTCTGATGGATTCTTGGTTTAGTCATATTAATAAATATTTAGAGAAGGGGCTACATTTGTTTTAAGGTAAGAATTGTAATGGTATGAAAATGCAGTTATGGATCTTTTGAGGACAGTGAAGGATTAAAAAGCATTTGTGGCTATTTTAATTGGAATATAAGTTTTTAGGAAGCTAGAAATATGGAATTATAGAGGATTTTACCTTCCTCTTAAAATTTCAACTCTGTTATAACACTTTTAATATGAGGGAGGGTGGAGGAGTGTCATTCTGACTCAAAAATGCCTTTGAAATTCCACGTTCAGATCTGGTGCATCTTTTACTCAGGGGAAAATATAAACTTTTTAAAGCTCTATCATTCTTATCCCCTAAAAGGAACGTGTGTTTTTGAGGGAAACCACATTAGTTTCAGTTGTGTTTTATTTTTCTGTGACTCAGTGTATATTGAAGGATTGATGAAGAAGTGCAAAACTTTGCACTTAAAAACCTGATTTATGATCTTGACCACAAGACACTCAAAATAAGCTTTAAAACCTGTATTGTAATGCAGATTCACGAAATGCTTTTGTCTTGTGTCCTTTTGCCTTGCTGCCCTTTTTTGTGTCAGTCTAAGTCATATCTGAGTGACGTTTAGAGGACATACTCTATCACCTAAATCAAATAAAAACTCAGAAAGAGTTGCTAATTTCCTGGAAGGGATTGCAGGTGATTAAATGTAAGCGGGTATCCCAAATTTACAAGTATCTTCCAGTTACCCTGAGGGGGCAAAACCGTGGGGGTGCAGCCACGCACACATGCTGGGAGTGGGTGAGATACTCGTGTTGGACGGCTGGGTCAAGCTCCCCATGCCCTCCAGGGGCACAAAACTCACTCAGAATTGGAGGAGTCTGCTCAGTTTTGATCAAGATGACTTGTATGTAAAGTCATTTCATTCTGCACAAATCCTTACCCCGTGCAGTCACTCTCCTTGAAAGGCCTGCCTGGAGGAAAGGAAAGTTCGGTCACCCAACTGCACTCGGTGCCTAGGGTTGACCTGGCTTTCAGCTTGGCTTGTTTGATTGTTATTTTGTCTTGGGGGCTGCCAGACCCCCTGAGCCCATAGCTGGGGTCAGGGAATGCTGTCATCCTGTCTGCATTGTGTGCCCGTGTTCTCACTGTGGGCAGGGCTGGGCTAGGTTTTTCCTCAAGCAAAGGAGACCTGAAATCCTGCCCAACTTTCATTAGTCCTTCTGAAACTGGGCCATAGAACAGAGGGTGTTTTAGGCTGGAAAGAAAGCCTTCCTGAGGGAGGCTGGTTCTGTAACCTAGTTGGTTTTGGTGTTCACCGGTGAAGAAGACCTTGTCAGCCCCTCTTTGTCAGTTTTCTGGATCTTGTTCTTTAGAAGCATCCCTCTGCATTAACTTCCTAATGAGCCCTGCGGTGTAATTAGGATGCTTTTAATTACTGTGCCTGGTAGCCTTGCCCCATTAATGACTTGAAGCTGGCACTCTGGATTTTGCTAGTGTCTATCTGCAATGATTTTAACAGCAAGCTTTACGGATTATTGTTTTTTGCATCAATTTTCATTTTAGCAAAAATACGCGTTATAGTTTGTTTGCATGTGAAAATTAAAACAAGATGTTTGTTCTGATGCAGGTGTGGAGGCGACCTGCATGAGTAATGCCATGCAGTAGCTTTAATTAGCTCACATTTTGAAAGTTATTCCAGTTATTCCTCATCATTTATCATGCCTATATGTGAGTTATGTGAATATTTTCTGAAATGTAATTTTTTCTTTCTTTCAGCCTTTCTTCCAGCTTGTGAAGTTACGGAAACTTGGACTTAGTGATAATGAAATCCAACGGCTCCCTCCAGAAATAGCAAATTTCATGCAGCTGGTGGAACTAGATTTGTCTCGAAATGGTAAGCTCCGAAGTTAATTTGTTTGGTTCTGTACTGTCCTATGACATGGTCTAGAAAACTGGGTGAGTAGGGATTTCTGTCTCAGAAATTGATATCTATGTCCTGCAGAACACTTTTTTGGTTTAATTCATGGGTTTACCTCTAGTTCTAGATGGGAAGGAGGGAAAGAGCAGAGGGGAGCTTGTGGTAGAAATACAGTAATAAAATAATGCTTGACTGTAGTTCTGTGTTTCTGAGAGCCTGCTTTATTTTCCAATTTTAAAAATGCTTTAAGTGGTAGTTTTATATGTGTATCTGTCACAATGTTGACTTCTTTTCCCAAGCTCTCTGAAATGCCTGACATTTAGAGATGGAAAAAAACAGGGGAAAAAAAAAAAAGAGGGATTTTTAAAGTAAAGCTGCTTTCTGTCCTAAAAAAAGGACTGCCTGTGGGTTAGAAGTCCAGATCTTTATCTCTGCTCTGCTCTTTACCTGGGATTACCAAGAGGCAGAGTGCTGGTATTTCTAGTTGTACTTTTGGAAGAAGAATCAGTCTGTTTGTCAGCTGCAGAGAGAAATACAGAAAAGAATGCTGGGAGAAACTATCTTCTAAAATGTTGGAAACAACATGGGTTTGTTGTTGGCTTTTGGTGCCTGCTGCATATATTGTCCTGCATTGTGATAGAGTGAAAAAATTTTTTTTCTGTGGCCTGGTGAACTTTGTAGTTCTACAAGAAGTTCAGGGGCTGATGGGTCACCTTTAAGCAGCCTTATGACCCAGTGATCTAAAAACAGTGAATCTGTGTTACCAAATTAGAGCAACTGTCAGCTATTTTTGCCTCTTTACATGCAGTGGATGTGCACAAAATGCTCTCTCAGCTGTGATGGAAGGAGTGGGAGTGATCAAGGTTGTGTAACCTTTTAAATAAATGAGGGTTGTAATTGAATATTCAAGAAAATAAATAGTATAATGGGGAGCCTTTTTTTCTTTATGGTTTAATTCACATCAACTCTTTGTGGCTGAAGAACGTTGCTGGTACCTCACCTTTCTATAGCATATTTCCTTTATTTGTTTGGTGCTTTAAATTCTGTCTTTATCTGGTGATATAATTGATGAAGCGTTATGAGTCTCCAGGCAATTGCTGAAAAATTTCTGTGAACCATAAAATTTAATGCACATTTGGAAAACCTTTTAAGAGAAGAAAACCGGAAAAAACCCCAGAGACTGAAGAGACAGATTAGTTAAAACATTTTAGAAATACATGACCATTAGTTGATGTGGTATTTGGCTACTGAGTTTGGCTGAGTTGGGTGCTGTCAGTGACAGGCCTTATACAAAAAGAAACCCTCTGTTGGCTTAGTAATTCTCTTTGCAAATGAATAACTAGTTGTAAAAGAGCTGGTGGATCAGAGCCATGTGAACTCTTGTCAGCCTGACTTGGAAGCTGGCTTGAGAGCTCAACTGTAACAAGAGCAGATGGTGTGAATGTTTATGGCTGCGTAGATGTGTGTGTCATTAGAAGTTACTGCACAGGGAAGTATTTTTTCCAGTGATGGGTTGAACTAATGCAGGTGGCAGGGAGCAGTTGCTTTCCTATATCCAAGGTTCAGTGTTAATTACCCATTTTATTGCATTGCTTTCTTTTGTCTGTGGTTCATTGCAGAAGGTGATTGATACCATTTCCCTCTGCTTAATTATGTCACAGTTACTGCATGACTTGACTCTTCAAATTAAAAATGCACTATGCAATGAGGTGCAGGGTGGCTGTGGCAGAAGATAACTAGTCTTACTTTCCACTCTTTGGCTGTTTTATGATTGTCTCATGGTTCTCCAAATTGAAAGGCAAAACACACACCATCTGGGATGCTGCAGGGGAATTCTTGCAAAAGGTTTTTGAGATTTACGGTATTTGAATTTATTAGCTTTGTATTTTGAGCCCACCTTCCAGTATGTCTTGTTCTAAACCTGCCACAGGTTTGTCCTGTTCAGTGGCTTGCACTCCAAAAGGTTTTGTTTTTCTGACTGCCCTAAACTACTTAGGAAAAAAAATTAGGAACTCTTCATATTCCTTTCAGGCAGAGAAAAACAGCTCTGTTTTTCAAAATGCAGTATGCTGCATGAATAGGAAAGTGTGATGGTGACATCTGAGCTTGGGAAATAAGAGATCATTGTTCTGTGTTTTTTGTTGTTCTGGTTGTCTGGTTTGGTGCACTAATTGCCTTCAGTTCTGGCCATTCTGTTTCCTCAAGAGCTTAAAAATGCAGATATAAATTCATTTAATGTTCTGTGCATAGGAATAGCTTTTTCTGTTTTAACCTCTTATCATAGAAGGAGGAAAGGGTTTTGAATAAACAGAATATTTCCATTTCTGCCATAATAAAATGGCAACACATCTTCTTTTCTCCTACTTTATAACGCTGTGGCCAGCATATGATCTCTGAAGGCACGTGAGGTGGTGGGTGTATCATACGGGTGGACTTGGGCGCTCCTTCAAGCTGCGGTGGCCAGCTGTGCTTGGGAGCAGCTGTGAGGTGTTGAATCTAGAGGAGGGATCAGTCTCTCCTGATCTCTGGAGGTAGCTCTGCATGCCTGTGCCGTGGAAGTAGCCCTGCTTTGTAGACACTTGGGAAGGGTCCATAGGCAAACTTGGAAATGTGTCTCTTAAATTCTCAGGTGTTTTAAAATGCCCAAGACATGCTAGTATATATGTTAAAAATGTGCTACAATAATTAATTCTTTAGGCAGTTTCTTCATTAATGAGTGAATCTAGAACTACAGAAATCTTTTAAAGAAATAAAACCAAAAAATCTTGGGCAGATGTAAATTTGATGCTCCCTGTGTATGTGAGAGAAGTCTGGGGAGGATAGGGATACCTCAGTGGTGCAGAGGGAAAAGGATTTGGGAAGGCTAGCAGCCATATATTCTTAAACTTTTCCTGGAGTATTTGCATATTGGTGCTATTTCTCATTCCCTGCAAGGCCCATGTGTTCATGCAGATTTTCCTAGGAAGCATCCCTACTGTGCTTTTCTAGTCTGGCTGAGGCTGTTATTTGTGCTAAGGATGAATCAAGGACTGGAATATAAGATGGCAGAGAAGTTGTGCTAAGAAAATAGCATAATGATGGTGAACACTTTGAAGGTTATTTGGCAAACCAGTTTATCTCTGCTTCTTGGTATCAAGTTGTTCAGAAAGCTCATGTACTCATTCTAAGGCTGAAGAAAACAAACTTGTAGGATTTCAACAGTAGATGCCTGAGCTTTTGACGCTGTGTCTGAAACTCAGGAGTGTTCCCTGAGGAATGTTCTGAGATAGAATATTTTCCTGGATTTTCATATCATGGCTGAATTCTGTGAAGACACTGGGTCACTGAAGCATTCTTGCTTCATGACCCCTTGGGTAGGGCTCAGGTGCTTTGCATTGAGCTCCGGTGCAAGTCTTTGCTCTGCATGATGGAGGGGGAGATTCTGCTAAGAAGAATCAGAAGTGCCTGTGTGCTATTTTTTTTTCCTACAGCAATTGGGCATTCTCTCAGGTAAGTCCTGAGAGACCCTGTGATTCATAAAGTGCAGTCTCCAAAGACAGAAGGATGTGCTCGAATTTTGGCAGTTCTTTCCTGGTGCCTTGACTGGCTCTTCATTAAGCTTCCCTTTCTTCCAAAGGCATGCCCTGTGTTTCAGATCCCTGTGAGTTGTAGCAGGTTGCTACCCATGCTGCTCATTCCCCAGAGATTTCCTTCAGTGACTCCATCCCCCCTTTTCTTCTTGCACAACCCCTGGAGGCCAGATTCTTAAAGCTTAGGGCCCTGCCATCCCGAGTTCATTAAAATGTTAATGGCTTTTCTTGTTCTGTAGCTTCTTCTAGACAGGAGGGGCAATGCATAAAGTTTCTGTAGTTAATTTAATGCATGCTGATATTCAGGATTATGTATACTATGTATGTATGTATGCTGTGTTCTTGCAGAGGTGGTGCAATCCTTCTTAGTATCCCTCTTCTCCAAGAAGAGGGGTTTTCTTTGCCTTTGACAAACATTAAATCCTCCAAGCTCCACTGATGTGTTTTTGTCATGATATTGCATGTTCCTTAAAATGCCCTGAAGGTGTTAATTTAACTGTTGTATTCTTGTTTGAAAGAAATTTCTATCCTGCACACACTTTCTCTTAACAGGTGTGCTGTGGAAGCCAGATTTTTTCTTCCTAATGTCATACACTTTTCACAGCCATTGACAGATTGTCAGCAGCTTGTTTCATTCAGCTCTTCCAGCATACAAAGAAAATCACTGTGAGTTGGGATACTAAGCATTAGGCACTGGAGTGGCTTTCCTGTCCTTCCCAGCTTCAGGAGTGCCATTTGAACCGTCCTGCTGTCCACCCCTTTCTCTGATGCAGGCTGACCCCATTGCTTTTTTAGGAGAGGAGCTGCTTGCACTACTGTGTCTGCCTGTGAGTTGCTGTCTATTTGTGATCAAAGCCTGGCAGGCTTTTCTGCTGTTCCTCTTGCTTCCATTGAATGTGTGTACCAAGGACTTGGACATGCAAGCCCATAGCATTGGTAGTTGCTCTGTGCTGGCAGTTCTGCACTGTCTGTAGTGACTTTCCAGCTGGCAAAAGGTAAGGGGACTCAGATGGTGTGGACTTCTGTGGAAGTGGTCTGTAACCTTGCAGTCTGGTGTTACGTCCAAGCCCTGAGACTCAGAACCGTGGAAGAGATGCAAGTGTGAATGCAATGGGAGAAACAAATGTTTTTTTTAATATTATTGGTAGATAGATCATTCTGGTTCTGTTTGCTGATTCAGCTCCTGGTGGAGCTGAGATCCATTACTTTGTGAACTGAGGAATGATGGATTTTGCTGTGGCATCTGTTGAGGAAATCTGTGTGTGGGCACGTCTTGTTAAGCTATATTTGGTTCTGCATGATGCTTGATACCAAAATCTCAACATAGTTCTTCACTATGATATCCAGTAAGAATAATACTGTTTGTTTAATGTGTACAGTTCATATTACATACCCATCATAGAGACGAATTCTGGCTACATGATATATTAGTTGTTGCCCATTTTTGTAGTTTCTGGTTAAACTGAGATTATGACTATATTGATAATGTGGTTGTTCTGGACACAAGTCTTGCTACATCAGGATATTCTCATTTCAAAATCCTCTCTCCACACTGTTGCCATATGCTGTCATTTATATGAAAATAATTAAAGATTTAACCAAAGATAAATATACCACTTTAGGATTACTGTAACAATAGAGATGGTTAGTCACAAGCATGTGAACAGTCGCTACACTGCCTTTGAAAGGTGTGAGCAGGGTCCAAGGCTTTGGAAGTCAGTCTCTAGAAGATTGGTATCCCAAGTGCTCCGTGAGCCTTATTCTTAAGTTTTCCTTGCTTCTGAAATGGGTCACAGTTGCAAATTTAGACACTTAGGTTTTCTTTAGCCTTCAGCTCTCAGGATACTTGGAGAACTCTGCAACAATGGTATTTAACTGTTGTATTTTCAGGTAGGAATCACTTTGCAGTTGATTCTGATTCACACATTTAAAGTGTTCATTCTTTTTAGCCACTTTACAACCTAATTAAAAGTCTCTTTAGAGATCTTGGTCATCCTGAGGACACCACATGCATCGTGTGATAGGTAAATTTTATTCAACAAGTTATTAGAGGGCCAGGTGAGTAGGCAGAAGCTTTCCTGCAGAGCGCCCATCAGTCCATCCTGCTGCAGGACAGTGTAGAATCTTTGCTTTGCTCTCTGAGACTCAGCTCACTTGTATCAGTGCATGCACTTGCGTGCTTTCCCTATTTAATTCAGCCACCTGCTCTCCAAGATATGTATACCTGTCATCTGTACTGTAGGACTGCTTCCCTTCTGCCCACAAAGTGAGCAAGTGTTCCCCTCTTCCTCTAACCCCCTGAAAGCAGGATAACTAGTACTTTTTCAAATGAGTACTTCTGATGGAGAAGAGGCTTGAACACTTGTTCCGTTGCAGCCTGGGCTGGTGATCCAACTATTTTACAGTGAAGAGATAAGCTAAGTAGGGAGAAGGACTTCTGAGTCTTCTGATCTTGTCCTGCGGCCTCCCACGGACTCTGCTGTCTTGTCTGGCAGCTGCTTCTGTTGCTTTGTGCTCTTGCCTGTCTAGCTGTCCACCTCTGCTGCATTTCCACAGCATTTGAGCAGAGACTTCCTCCATGAAATCCTCTTCTTCTCTGCCTGCCACCAGCTGCCATGACATGAATACAGGTTTGGTGACAAACTGCGAAACCTAGAATGCTGAGAAATAGATGGGAATTGATGCTTTCTTGCTCAGTGGACAAGGAAAAAACCCTAGGCCAGCAACCTGTGCTGGAAAGACAGTATAGTTGATAAATGGATCTATCTTGATAACATATGCAACTGCTGGATGTTGCCTGTTTGCCTTCTGAACTGATTTGTGTCCAAGTGAGTGCTTACAGACAAACAAGAATTGCTCTCCTACTCCTGCATGGACATGTCTTATCTGATACGAGAAAGCATCCTATGAATGCAGTTGCTGCAACTCTGGCGTGTACACCTGAAAGTGATGGAACATCTCACCAGAGACTATCTGTATGTATTGTCTGTTTGTATGGTGGTGGAGTAACTTAAACGTCAGTCTGCATCTGAACAGTGACTGGTTTTTGGTTTTGTGGGGATTTTGGGGATTTTTTTGGTGTTAATGAAAGCAAAGCAGACTTGGGAATCAGAGAATTTTTTTCCTGTTTTACATGGTTGCTTGCTAAGAGTTGTGTTGCATATTTGAGTTTTGATGTTTGGGTTGGGGTTTTTTTGGCACGTCTAATTTCTTTCCGACATACCTTTTCCTTGTATTATCTCCCATTTCTCCCTTGAGGTTAGTTTAAAATTTGTATGTAAAAACATCATCACTTTAATGTCTTACACACGAAGTTTAGGGATCGATGTACAAAGGAGCATATTAGGGAAGAAAGAAACATCTACTGCAAATTACTTTTGGACTCTGGAACTCTGCAGAGTGTCTCAGATGTGCAGAAATTCTTACTTGCTTTGAAGAAGTGATGTAAAAGTGAATCTGATTTGTGAATCTGTGTCACTAAAATTAATTTGATGTCAGTAGGTTGGAGGAAGAGGAGAGCTTTATATGCAGCAGGAGAAGTAAGGTAAGGAGAGAAATTACTGGACCCTGTCCTTGCATAGGGCTCCTCATCAAGGAGAAGGAAGAAGCAGCAAGTGCTGACTGTGTTTGAGAAAGAGAAGATAAATGAAATCTCATTATAGAAAAATGTAATTAGAGAAGTCTAGAAGATGTTATTTTTAAAAGAATTGCAGAAAAGTGGATTTTTCCATTATGGCATGTTCTGCCAGATTTCTGATGAGACTTTGCTAATGTACTTATGTGTGCATCTAGCAATAGTGCCTTCATACAAATTCAAGGTAAAGCTGTGGAGAGGAGCAGGCCAAGTTGGAGGCAGAAACTTTAAGCCTGCCTCAAGTGTCAGCTAGAGTGTTAAATAAGCATCAGACAGTACATACAGGAGTACATAAAATAAAGACTTAATTTTCTGGATAATGTAAATTAGAGATCATAAAATGGTAATCTGCAGACAGATGTTGTTAGTTCTTGTATTCATAGATTTAATTGGGTTTTTATTGAGAATGTAAGATGGCGTGACAATGAAGTTACTGAAGAATTAATCTGGAATAAATCTGGAATTTTGCTGCTAAAACACTTAAAACACTTTCTCTCATCCACAGCTTTGTAGGTAGAATACTAGTTTTCACATTTTTTTACCCTCTTACTTCTCAGACTAAAAGTATTTCATTCCTGTTACCCTTGAGATCCAAGGTGGAAATTCCTATAAAAATATCTCCAATAACTCTTCTGTTTAACTCTTGACTGGCATGTATAAGTAAAGAGGTAGAATACAAAAACTTGTTTTCAAACTTGGGCTCTTCCACTTAATTCACGTGGAACTATTGTTTCCTTGTGATCTGGTCTTCCAGCCGTCCCATCTCTCTCCCTCACTTCTTTTCTCCTCCTGTTTCGAATTTACAGCTTCTGGTCTCTGTTCCTGCTGCTTGCTGCAGCTGAGAAGGATAGTCTGTTGAATTATCACATGTTATCTGTCCAAAAACCCAGCTTGTTCTTATGTCCTTGCACAGTTTTCTTTCAAGTAACACATGTAATATATCTGTATGCGTGAAATGCTGTTTTGTGAGGCCTTTTTTCCTGGTGCTCTTGTTGTTTTTAAAAGGGATGTTTCCAGAAGCAGTGAGGAGGAAAAATGAGACATGTCTCTTCAGTTTCTTGTTAATTATTCAGTTAGGGATTTACTTGAGAAAATGCAACCTGAACCTGTTGGTGAATTTTCCTTAAAGCTTTAAAGACAGGTCTTAAAAGAACTTTATCTCTTGTATGTTGTATATCCTCAGCCTCAGAAGAGGAAAATGTTACAACCTGTTCGGGAACCACTTAATCTCAATAGACTTTGCAAGAACCACATGACTCCTGTCACATTGTGCCCCAAAAATTGTAGCACTTCATCAAAAGAGGTTCATTACTTCTGACTTCAGTGCTACTAGCAAAGCCTCCTGGTTCTAAAAAAAGGGAAGCCTGTCTGATCATTGTTAATGTCATGATCTCAGTATGGAAATGAGAGGCAGTAACCTTCCTCCATCCCTTCCCCCTGCGGGATCAGACCCTTGGGAGCTGCATTTGGCTGGTTCTGGGAGGGTACAGAGATGTGGTGGGGACATCTGTGACACAGCAGCCTGCTCAGCTGGGCTTTCCAGCTGGAGAGCCCTTCAAAAAGACAAACAAATGCTTGCAGCACAAATTCCGACTTGGAAGGTATTTGTCAATGTGAGCAGTTTCCTTCCGTGTTTAGTAAGGGGAGGAGAGGTGGAGAGCAGGGCTGGGAAATGGAGCTTTTCCAAGGGCAGGCTGCAGAGAGATCCCTCTGAGAAGATGGGTGGCACGGATGAGCCTACCTGGAAGTGACAGGAGAAGCTTTAGGCTCCTAAATCATTTGAGTGATTGATGCCTCAGTGGACCTTTTGTGTGTGTGTGGCCGTATGTGTAAATATCACAGTTGATAATGCATTGTGCTGTAGCCTTTCTGTAGATGGACTATTATCAGTTCTTGAAATTTAGTATAGAATGCTGGAAAAATGTGCCATACAAAAATTTTATCAGTTTAAAAATCACCCTCCCAGTCATTAGAGGAAGAAAAGTGGGCGAATGTGGATTGATGTAACTGTTTTAAAAATCTTCCAAAAAAAAAAAAAAGGGGGGGGGGGGGAAGAAAGGATTATCATCAAACAGAAGGATTTTTAGAAGTAATTTCCTCGTCTGGACAGTACAGAATTCCCTATTGTCAAGCTTACTTCTAAAGTTACTTGTACAGGGCTTGCTGAATTGTTAGCAAATTCTTGTGCAAACTGTTAACAATAAACATCTGAAGAGGTGTTTTGAGTGGAGAAGGGGACACATGCCCTCTTGTATGAGTGCTGAGCTTGATTTTGATCCACTGCTGCTGCCACAACTTTTCTGCTGTCAGTGTATCTGTACTGTCACACGTCACAGGGCTTATGTTTGGTTTATGGCTTTATTATTAGCAGTGCTGCACAATCTGCATGCCAGAACATCTGGGCCATCATGTAAATGCAAAGCATTCATCAGAGTGTAGCATTAGAAGAATCTTGGATATTTAAGCAGGATTTGAGCTGGTTATCCAGCAGTGGCAAGAAAATTATTCAACCTTACTGTTGCTGATATTGGCAGGTATTTACATGTGTCTGTAACAAAATCGAGTAGTCAACACTGATGGTGAAGGTTCTTAATCCATCCAGAGACACAAGGACTTCTTTATATATTTTAATATCCTCTGCTGCATTCCAGTTGATTATGTCAATAGTTTTATTATGTACCATTATCTTCTCTGCTACAATTATCACTCAATTTTTTTAATCATATAGTAAAATGTGCCTCTTCTTTTCTCTTCTGAAATAATTTATTCAATGCAATGTTACACTAGTCTTCACATGTAGTGATAAAGTATCTTCTCATAACTTGTCTTCTGCTTGAAAAATCTTTTTAAGATGCTTGGCAATAAAAATGAGTTAGATTTCAACCTTTTTGGATTCAGTAAATGTATAATGATCCTCGCCTCAGAGAGCTGCACTGAATTTTTGTCCATCCTTTGTCCAGACAAGCAGAGGAGAGAAATGAATAGTGAAAAAGTATCAAGCGAGGGGGAGGAAAATGCACTTTACAGAATCAGAGAATGGGTAATAATGGAAAGGATCACAGTGGGTCATTGATCCAACCTCCCTGCTCAAGCAGGATTGTCCTGGACCACATTGCAGAGGATTGTGTTCAGATGATTCTTGAATATCTCCAGGGAGAAGACTCCACAGCCTTGCTGGGCAGTCTGTTTCAGTACTTGGTCACCTGCACAGTAAAGATGTTTTTTCAGGTGGAACGTTCCTGTGCATCAGTTTCCTTCTGTTGCCTTTTGTCCTATTGCTTGGCACCACTAAGAAGAACCTGGAAACATTCTCTTGACACCCTCCCTTCAGATGCTGATAAACATTGATGAGTTCCTCTCTGAGTAGTCTCTTCTTGAGGTGAACAGGCCCAGCTCCCTCAGCCTGTCTTTGTAAGAGGGCTGCTCCTGTCCCTTAATCACCTTTTTTGCCCTCTGCTGGACCTGTTTCAGGAGCTCCCTGTTTCATGCTGTGGAGCCCAGAACACGACACAGCTCTGCAGGCGTGGACTCGCAGCTCCGTGAGTTCTCTGTCCGCCTCACTGTCCATTCATTCAGTCCACACCTCCTGAGTTTGCCTACAAGGTTATTGTGGAAGATGGTGTCAAAAGCCTTGCTGAAGTCCGAAGAGACAATATCCATTGCTCTCCCCTCATCAATCCAGACAGTTGTTTCATTGTAGAAGGCAGTAAATTTGATCAGGTGTGAATCCATGCTGACTCTTCCTGATGACCTTCTTGCCACCCATTTGGAGGAATTGAGGTGAAGCCAGCAGACCAGCAGTTCCTTGGGTCCTCCTTCTTTCCTTTTTTGTACACCAGGCTGACCTTTGCTTTTATTCAGTCCTCAGACACTTCTCTTCATCCCCATGACCTTTCAGAGATGATGTGAGCGGCCTGGCCATGGTGTCCACCAGCTCCCTCAGTACGTGTGAATGTGTACCAGCAGGGCCTTGGGGAAGGCATGTCTGCTTAGGTGTACTCTAACCCAATCCTCTTGACCGTGAAAAAGTCTCCCTTCCAACATTGCTTTACCCTGGTCTCCTGGTCAGAGATTATGTGAGGAAAACCCACAAAAATGAAGTTTCTCTTGTTTTCCCTGTGTCTGTTAGCATTTCTTGTTGAAGAGTTTTGGTCATGTAGTGACTTCATGGTCTGGGAAAGCACATTTTGTTTCCAGAACAGATTGAGTAATTTGCAAATGCATCCAAACTATAAGCAGTGCCTATACTGTGTTATTGCAAATAGTATCTTGGAGTAATTTTTTATTAGCTTGGATACTTGTTAGCTTTTACAGATAGTATCCAAGACTGTTACAACAGAAAAAGCATGTCAAAATGGTTTTGCTGAGAAGACATATTTTCTGGGTTTTGTAGTGCATCATACAGAAGTACAAGAGAAACTATTTGCAGTATGGCAGTGAAAATATATTTGGTGGAGGAAATCAGTAGCATGATTAGTTTTAGAAACTTCTTCATTGAGGATTTATCTTTTACTTTATATGTCGCATTTTTATGTGTTTGTATTTTCTTCCCTGAACAAATTAGGATTGTTATTTTTACTTCAGCTTTACTTTTTATTGTTTACTTGTTGCTTTGTTTTTAATCAGTGAGTATGATTGTTGTGCTGAAGTGTGTATCTCTGTATGAAACGGCTGTGTGTGTACGCTGGCTTGGTTGCAAAGAAATAAGTAATTCTCAGTCCTCAGAAGCTTTGCAGAAGAGATGTCCCTTTTGGAACGTTTCCAGCTAGTTCCCAGGAAAGAATGGCACGAAGACTAGATAGTGGGAGCCATTGTGTTTACTTGCTGTTGGTTAGCCAAGTTCAGTGTCAGTATTTGTTGCTGCTGTGATGCAAGATAAAAGTTACAGTGTTTATTTGACTGGATTTAGGTGAGATCTTAGGAAGAAATTAAGTGCTGTGAGGGTGATGAGGCACTGGAACAGGTTGCCCAGAAAAGGTGTGGATGCCTCATTCCTGGAAGTGTTCAAGGCCAGGCTGGATGGGGCTTTGAGCAACCTGCTCCAGTGGAAGGTGTCCCTGCCCATGGCAGGGGGGTGGGACTAGGTGATGCTTTCCAACTCAAACCATTCTATGATTTTGTACTGAGTTGGGAAACATTCAAAATAGATGCTTTTGGTGAGATTACCTGGCAAGAGATGAACCTGGTGAGCCGGTACTTTCCTCTTTTCTGCTCTTCTTTCTCCATCACACTTCTTTTGGGGAGAAAATCTGAATGAAATACATAGGTAGTCAATTCCGAGTTACTCAACTAGGTAGGAAAAGAACTAATTTCCATATTTTTTTCAATGTATTTAGATCATACATGGCCGGTGAGGTCAGTAGAAATAGCCAAAAACTTTGAAACAGAAGTCTGAGATGAATTTTGACATTCAGGGAAACCAAAATATTTGTTTAATTTTTGCTGGATCTCAGTGACAGTAAACTGATACTTAATCAGAAGACGCACGGCCTATTTGTGGGTATTAGTTTGCTGTAAGAGTGCCAGAAGACAATTTTATTTCTAAGACGTACTTGACTTGAGTAGATAAATGTGCTGTATTGAAGTTCCTTGAAAAAACCTCACCTGTTGTCATGTACAAATATCTCTGTTTACTTTCTGGCAATCTGAAATGGTGTAGTAGCACTTTTTTGCGACCTGTCAGTGTAAATATAATTTTCGTATTACTTGGCTGGGGTGTAAGGGAGGATGTTTCTGCTCCATGGTTGTATGTTACATGTGGAGAGACTTGCACATTCTCTTCTTCCTTCCACTGTTTTCCTTTCCCATGTACTTTCTTCCACTACAGAATGTGGGCATGTATTGATCAATTCACCAGAGGTTCTGATTACAGTTGGCTCTTTAGGACAGCCCTAGCACATTGGTTGTCTGATTCTTTTGATGGACAGAGTCTGATAAAGATCAGTCCACGGACAGGTGACTAATAGAAAGATGAACAGAGAGCAAGAGGGGAAAATGGGATGTGAAAAAGCACAAAATGGATCTGCTTCTATGGTTCTGTACTTGGACAGGGAGCAGTCTTGCATGTGGAAATGTCTTGAAAGATACCAAGATAACTCCTTGCAGTAGCGTGTTACTTACTGTCATTAAGCAAGAATTTCTATGCCGATGCAGTACAGTTGCTGACAATTTTTCCTTTTTTTTCTTCTGCAGATATTCCTGAAATACCAGAAAGCATCTCATTCTGCAGAGCACTACAGGTAGCAGATTTCAGTGGCAATCCACTGACTAGGTAACTTCACTTTCTTCTTAGAACATGACATACCAGAATTTCAATCTTGCTACAACAATTACAGTTTTAAATAAGCCCTTAAAAACTGTGACCTAGACTCTGTGTAATAATGCTGACAGTGTTTGTCTCTGGCTGGGAATGCAGCAAAAGTTCAGATTTAAAAAGTGATATGCATCTTTCTTTGGGTAAGGATGAAATTTGTTAGCCAGCTGGAAAAATCTGATTGCCTGTAAAATTATTTTCGTTCCTTGTCTTAAATTCATAGGAAAACCATGTTTATACTTGGGAAAGATACAGCAATGGTTAGAGCGAATGAATTGGCACAAACCCAGGTGCCTGATGATTTGGATCAGACTTTAGATCAGCTGCTGCAGATAATGGCTTTTACTAATGATTAAAGCTTGGACTAGCATTTCATCACCCTCCCGTCAATTGGGACACAGTGACATGCAGTAACATGAGGCAGAAATGCACTCTCTTTGTCGGTGGCTGCTGTGGCTGCTGCCAGCCTGTGTTCTGATGAGCTGGGGTTTGGAGGTTATGCACACTTTTAGTATGGAAGAGGGGTTTTGTTTACATTTCTATGTTCAATTTGCTGAAGAATTTGGAATTTATCTAATAAAGTGAGGGTGGAGATGTCAAAGAAGAGGTGATTTGCTAGTTAAGCTTTTGAATACTATTTGGAGAACTATTTCTTGAATCAGCTGTTGCCACAGAGCTCCTTTGTGATGCTGAGCAAGTCACATAAGCCAGAGTGTTCACAGTGGGTACTCACTGACCTGCTTTGCTTTGTACTGGATGGCCAGATACTTGCAGGTTTAGCTGGCTGGCTGGGCTGCTGCAGTGCTAACAAACAGGAGTCTGTAAGAGCTTAAGCCACTCCAGTGGTTTTGCAAGACTGCTTCTCCCACATGTGCAGCTCAGATTCTTCAGAAGTGTGCTTTGAATATTGCCCATAGTGCCTCCTAAGTTCTCTGAAAGTCACATCACTGAGCATTAAAGGGACACTTGTGATCTTAATCCCCGTGGCTCTGTAGCCTATTTATATAGTGAGGATAATAATACCACAAAAATCCGGCAAAACAAACTGAGGCTGAACTGCTGTTTAGATACACAAGTGATGAGGGTCACTGAGCAGCTTTTTTCCAGGCATCAGTTGCAGTGTATGAAGCTCAGATCTGTCTCTCGTGGTATTGAAATAAAAAGTGTCAGTAGTAGTGTTCTAGTTAACCCTCTTCATTCTGTGTGCTCAGTAAGGCCTGAGGTCTGAGTAATGTGTTTCCTTAATACCTGTTATGCACAACTACAACTTGGTGGAATTCACAAGAGTTTTTCAGTGGTGTTGAACTAGATCTCATAACTCTTTGTTGATAATTTAAGGGAATTCTAAAAATTCTTGATAGAGCAGCTCCAAAGCGTATGCGTGTCCTGGAAAACATCACTCCAAGCAGTTTAGTAAGTTAGAAAGCACAGATTCCAGGAACTGTTTACATATGGTTGCTGGGTATTTCTGTGATGAGATCCAGGATTTCAGTTTTACCTATATAATAGCATGTACGTTTTTGCACTGATTTGCCCAGGCAAAGTGGGAAAGTCAAATAGTTATTTTTGTGTAGTATTCTGGAAGATTTTTTTAGCCATTGATTCTTGTCTTTATTTCCTCTAAGCTTAAAGGCCAGTCGGAGATCTTTGGAATCAATGTCCTACCACTAATACAGTATGTTGCCTCATTGTCAAACTTAAATCACTGATGAAACTCAGCATTAATGGTGGCTGGCAGACCATTTTTCCAGCTGTTTTCAGATTATTTCAGGTTTATATATTATTTATATCAGTAAAAAGCAGATGCATTCATTTATAGATATTTATACACATGTAGATTTATTGTATATATGGAAGTCCACTGCCTGCTGTAGAGAGAATAGAATAGTTCTAGTTGGAAGGTACCTGCAGTAATCTTTGAGTCCAACTACCTGTTAATATCAGGGCTGAGCAAAAGACAAACGATTTAACTCCACTCTTAAACCTGTTAGAGGCTAAATGGTGATGAGTGGTTCCAGTGGAGCTCGCATTTTGAAGATATTGAGCATCTTCTGTTGATAAGGTCCAGAATATGAAGCAGCTCAGTACAGAATTGATCACATGAAAACTCCCTCTTGCCCCACACTGTAATTTGCCTTTTTCCTTTTCCCCATCCCCCTGTGCAGAGCTGTATTTGCCTGTCTCCATTTGGCAAGCTGCCTGCAGGTCATACCATGTGCCTTGAGCTGGGTGATGGGGAGAGCAGGAATCAAACCAAGTGCTACAGCTTGATCTTAGGTTGCATGCTGTGGGGATCAAGCCGATGTTGAGTGGCTGGGCCAAGGTCTTCTGCTTCTTTACCTAGTTGACCCCTTTACATCATCCTGTCCCTTGTGAAACTGCAAACTGAGCTTCTTGGTATTGCCAGTGAGCAGCAAGTGGCACAGAAGCCTCTCAGTGTAAGGGGACAGGGAGCCACACCTTGCAGAAGATCAGCTGGGTGATGGACCTAAAGGCTTTGGGAACTTTGGACGTGTTCTGCATATGACTGCATTTTACAGTGCAAGAAGCGGGGATTAACATGCTGTTGTGTTGTGAACCAGTAAATGTGAAATGCTGAAACAGCAGAACATTGTCTTCATAGTGAACAGCATGTTTCTTCAAAAAGCAGCAATTGAAGAGCAGCCTAGCAGCTAATACAAAATGGTTGTGCTATAGGCATGTATGTAACTGGAGGCTGAATTAAAATAAAATGTTATCATTTTACCGTTTGGTTATACAGGAAAATAATAGTGAAAATTTTGTGCTTTTTTTTTTTTAATGTGTTTGCTTTAATTTTTCAGTTTTGTGAAAATGATTAAAATGTTCTCAAGCCCTGTAGTGTTTTGAAGTTGCAGATTGGGGCAGGGAAGAAAGTGGTATATCACCTGTTCTTTGACACAGAATAAACTTGAAAGTCCATAAATCATGGGTGTTTTTTTATGATCCTTAGAATTTTCAGAGTCATGCTGGAATCTGGGCATTCCTACCTCTCTGTGTATTTGCTAAATAAAGTCTTGCTCACGTGAATGAGAATACTTCTGGGAAGTCCTTGATTTGAATTAATGTCTCCGTAGGTTGCCTGAAAGCTTTCCTGAATTGCAGAATCTAACATGTCTTTCAGTAAATGACATCTCTCTGCAAGCACTACCTGAAAACATTGGGAAGTAAGTTCTTTGCACTTTATTACTTTTTAAATTTGTTTTTTCTGTGTTGCATTTATTGTATAAACGACTCACATAATTGTATTTAATACACCTATAAAATTATTTAGAGGTCTACTCTTATTTTTTCTATTCTTTCAAGCTGGAGGCCTCTGTTTTAAAAAAACCCCAAGACATGGCATTTTCACTTGACATTAGCAGGTTAATGCAGAACCTAAAGTGTGTATGTGTTTAGTTGAACTCTGTTCTGTAGTATTTAAAATAACTTGGAATTTTAGGTGCAAAATTAATTCAGCGTTTTGTCATGCTGATCTGACCTTCTGCTTTCCTAAGTAGACCATTGATCCATTATTGTGAACATGTCAGATGGCTTGCAGCTTAGCTCAAAAGCAGGCAATTGCTGGCACAAGAACAGATGGGTAAAAGCTGGGTGTGATCACGATGGAAATTTAGAAGCTTCCTAACTAGCTGTGGGAGCAGTCTCGTTTTGAAAAAAACTTCAGTGGGAACTGTGGAGATGAAAACTCATGGAACAGTTCTTAAGGGGAAATTTTATACCTTTTTAAGATGTTTGTTTACTCTGGAAGGTAGATCAGTGTTGCAAGAACAGACTTTTAAAGTGTTAACACGGGGAATGTGAAGTGAACAATGTTTATGTCCTTTGACTGAAATAAACATCCACACTGGCCAATGGGAAATCTCTTTCCCCTTAGTGGAGAGAAGGGTGTCTCTTCCAATTTGGAGGAGAAGTAGGAATTCCATGTCTCCTCACTTAAATATATGAGAATGACTGTGCTGATTCAGTTCAAAGGCTCATCTAGCCCAGCCTCCTTCTGCTGTTTCCATAGGTAGGTGCCTCGTGAGGGTTTGGAAGAACAGTGTGTGTGTGTGATGACTCTTTTTTCCATCCCCTGACTGTTTCTGGTTCAGAGGATTTCCTGAACTTTGGATTTTGGTTTGTCTAATTGATAGCCCATAATGAATCTCTCTTTTGTGTACTTGTCCAGTTTCTCCTTGAGTGTATGTAGTTATCTTCAGTATTCTGCCCTGGCAAATAGCTGCACACAACTATTACCCATTTTGCTGGTTTGTTGTTAGTTCTGTGAAGTCCAGATGTTTCTAAACAGAGGAGTCCTGCAGAAAGGGTCTTAATCATAAGAGCTCCTGCAATGTAGTCAAGTTCAGACAGGCATTACTTCAGCCACTTCCCATGGGTATGAAAGGTCTCAGCTGGCACCACGCCAGCTGCAACAGAAGTGGAAAATATCTTTTGAAACCTCCTGCAAGCACTAACAGGTACAGATAATGTGTGCCCAGTGACTAGGGCGGAGTCTAACCTAAAAATTTCATGGGCTAGAACTTCTGTGATATTCTTCCTTCACTGTAAAGGTTCACAAAACTTTTCACGCAGCTTTTTCAGCACTGGTAGCTAAGAAGAGGCCTGTTCAGGCTTTGCATTTACTGAAAATAAAGGCCAAAAATTTGGGATCCTGCCTGATTCTGAAAATAAATACAAGAAACATGACAAGCATGATTTCCAAAGGCATGGTGTGGACTGCTGCTTTGCAGGCAGTAGCTGCAGGAAGGTTGTTGGCTTCCCTGAGAACTCACTGGCTCGTTGGTGGCTCTGGCTTCCTGCTTGTTCTGCCTCTCATTTGGTAGTGTGAGTGGTGATAGCCTCTGTTGTGGAGCAGATCTCTGGAAACAAGTACAGTTAAAATGGGGATACCAGAATTTGTAGAGATGTCGACCTGTGTAAGAATGAAAGGTAAAAATTTGCCTCATACTGATCCTAAGCAGATCCTGGAAATGCTGTGATGCTGTTTGAGCATGACCTCTTGCAGAACAGAGTAATGCAACCCATCCTCTTTTAAAGTCAGTATCTGATCCTTGATACTGAAACTAAAAATCTGGGGTCCTCACTTGAGTCAAGAAGAGCCTCAAGGTTGTCCTGGTGGTCTTGGTGATTTCTCCTGGAGGGATAGGCTTTTATTCAAGTCTGACAGGCCTGCTTTGATCTGGGAAGTGTTCTCACATTAGCTGTTCAGAATATGAATATTGTATTTTTACAAAACCACTTTATTCTCATTAGTATAAATTTTTATTATCAGATTTATATTTAAAGAAGCAGAGACAGATGTGTGGGGCTGTTGTTTTTGCCTCATCACGTCTTCAGAATAGGTGGGAATATGTTGTGAAGTCAGCTGGAAGCTTGGACTGAAAATGCATAGTTTCCAACTGAGAAGAATGATAATGTTGCATGAGGGAAACTCATGGGGTGTCCACACAAAATGTAACTGTTCCTGAATGTCCAACAGAGAGATCCTATTGGTTTCCAACTCAAAATTATTGGGAGGTCTTGTAGTGAACTGGAACTGCAACCTGAAGTCCTTACAGATCACTTCTGAGAGTGGATTTTACTGATTTTTGAGCATTAGATCTATTAGTAAGAAATTTTTTTTTCAGTCTGGCTGTCAACAAGTGCAGCTTTCCTATTTTAGCAGGCAAAATTTTCGTCCTTTACTGCAAGTGAATTTGATGGTGCTGCCAATCACCTTGTATTTGGTCAAAACAGTGAAATGCTCTGTGGCTTTTCCAAAGGTAAAACCCACAGACTTTTACTTATTGTTTCCTCTATTCTTTTTCATCTGCTGGGACCCCATTCCCCCAGTGCTGGAAATGGAAAAGTAATGCTAATTCTGTTTTTCTGGCTGAGCAGACTAAGTGTGACTCAAAAAGGTGTTTGTATATGTTTGCAAATGCCTTATTGGGGTTTCCGTATGCTTTGGATAATAATGTATGTTATTTGATGGAATAGGCTGGACCAATGTGCTCTGTATGAGATCTGCCAAATAGTGAGCAAACAAATAAATACTGGTATTTATTCTACTATAGTTGGACTTGTTTGGGGAAAAAATTGAAGTCCCTGTGCTTGCTGCAGGTCTTCTGGCAACTAGAGTATGTGGAAACTTGGGGGAAGTGCATCCTAATTGCTTACAGTCTTATAGTGCTGTCTAGGAAACTACCTGGTACAGCTAGTGAAATCTCTAACTCATCTTCATGTAGTACAGAGATCAGTATGTACTTAGGGTCTCTCTTTTTTTTTTTTTTTTTTTTTTTTTGCTACCTACTTAAAGTCTTATGGTGAAGGAAATTTGCCTTACAGTCTTAAATGGGGAAAGCAGCAAAAGCAATGGCAAATCTTTTACAAACAGCAGTATTTTAATGTTAGTAAGAAAGTTCTTACTAATGGCAGATAATAGACTTGAACTGCCTTGTGGTGAGCCCTTAGTGGACGTGTGTCTTCCTTGTGAATTCAGATATCCAGTCTGTTTTTCTCATGGTCTGATGTATGAGTGCCAGAGTTCAGCTTCAGTGTCCCAGGCCAGTGTCTGAACTTGTTCAAACTACTGATACATAGAGTTCCATCAGCACTTTTACTGTGCTGTTAAGCATTCTTCTGCACAGATCTTTTATATTTTTATTTTCCTTTGTATTGCCAAAAGGAGTATTTTTACATATTTTTAACTGGATGTTTGAAGAACATACGCAAGGCCTTCCTTGAACCTTTTGTCTTTCCTCTTGCTTATGCATAGCCATGCTCTGAGTGTGTCAACTTTTCATATTCAGTGTGACCACTTCAGACTGCTTTTCTGGTGCTGTTGCATGTGCTGTTTTTTCTTGCTGAATTAAACCTACTTCTTTTAAGCTCGTGTATTGTATCAGGGCTTTCTAGAAAGGTGTGACAAACACAGGTCTGGATAACAAACTAGATGTCCTAATATTACCAGTGCTACTTTTTGTATTTCTCTGTGATTTGTGTTCTCTTAATTCGTGATTTGGTTGCTATCTGGAGTAAAACAGTGAATGCTAATGCATGGGAGATACTTAAACTGATAATTAGGTGGGTGCAGTTTGGAGCAGGACTTGTCCTGTTGGCTAGTTGAACCATTTGGAGAAACAAGTTACACCATTTAAGCTGTGAGTAGGAGTGTCTTTTACAGCCTTTCTCAGTCTAATGAGAGCAAGTCTAATTTCTTTGCCTATTCTTCAGGGCCGTCTGTGTCTAGAGCTGCCCAGCAAGCAGGCATAACCTGTTCCTCCCAGCGTGGGTAACATCTAGGAATTTTCCCTCACTTCTAGGATTATTTTTCTTCAATACTTCCATATTTACATAGCACCCAAAACACAGGGCATGACTTTTTCCTGAAATTGAAAAATAAGAGTGTTTGTTCGTAAGGATATTTGAATACATTAGGATGTTTGTGAGGCTTCCCAAGACATGTCTTAAAATAATAGCATGAATATTCTAATGCCCAGCATCTTTCTTGTCCAAGTGTGTTCATTCTGTAGTGTTGGCTTCAGGCCACTGTAGTGTTGGCTTTTTACCAATAAAGATTGACAATTTTAGAGATCTACATAGTGGTCTTACCACTTAATGTCTAAAAAGAGAAGAGAGATTGTGTCAGCTTTGTGTGTTTACTATTCATTTGTGGTTCTTAGACTTGAATAAGATCCAGGTACCTTCTTTGGAAAGCCTTTTATGTGTCTCTAATGTTTAATCTAGCATTGGACTCTCAGAACAGTGCCTCATGAGGAATTGGCCTTAGCTGAAGAAACAGTCCTTTCAGCATGAAGTGAATATTTGAAAAAGATAGTTGTCTGTCACATTCTGTAAGAGGGGCAAATCGACTAAATTCTTAAATGCGTGAAGCAAAGGGCAGAGCTTCACTAGTGTGCTTTAAATTATGATTTACCACCTGCTGCCCATTGGCACACCAGACACCTAACTCAGACCCAGTCTTTAGCTTTCATTGTTTTTTCAGCAGTCTTGTCTGTGCCTGGGAAAGATAAAGATTACCAGATTACTTTTTTTTTTGATGTTAAGCTTTAAAGTAAGAGATTATTCATGACCCATGGCAGGTAGGGTATCTTGAAAGTTCCCTACATGACAGATGAAAAAAGCTTTCCTCTACCATATGCAATCTTTATTCCTTGCCTAAAAATACATAGATGGTCTCCTACTTGGACATAATTTCAAAATCCTGAAGATTCAACAAAAGATCACAGAAATATAATGATATGTAGTATCCCCATCATTCAGTTACCCCCTTGTTTTTTTAAGACAATTGCACAATCTGTGATGCAAGAAAGTAGCGTAGCTTTATTTTAGCTTCAGAAACTTTCCATATGTGGAGGGCTGAATTTCTTTAGATGTGAAGGATATTCTGCTGCTGCTGACTGATGAGTCTGGTTTACCCCCACGCTGCAAGCAGGCTGAATGGATCTGTGGAACCTTACTACTGAGAGGGAATTACCAGGTAAGCAGAGATATTTTCCTCTTAACATTTGCAGCCAGCAGGTAGAATGCTGAAATAGGCATTTCATTATGAAAGTGAACATAATGAAAAGAATAGAACAAAATGTTGCTGTGCTTAGGAGCATTGTTTTGCAAAAAGATTTGTTACAGGCATGCTTTTCAACAGTAATGGAACCACAAATACCCGGAGATTTCGTGTTAGTCACTGAGGATGATGGTTTTGCATATATATGTTTAATTTCAGAGGTTTTGAAGTTTTCAGCAGCTTCTAAAACAGAATCTCTAATGTTGATCATGGAAGAAGTAGCCAGAGAATAAAGGATCTTCAAAGGCAAGGGTGACGTGCTCAGTACAAATGGTCCAGAAGCAGATGAGGAAGGTATACTAATCCTTAGAATGGATTCCTGGGCCAGTCTGGGACTGTTTTTCTTAGTGTGTGCTTGGATGTTCCAAGTGTAGATTATGCATCTGGTAGCATCACACAGAACAGAAAATGTTCTTAAAATTGTGTGGAACAAGACAATTTAATTCTCTTTTCAGGTTTAGCATAATAATGTCTCATTGACATAGGGTCTGACGTGATATGACAGAAGTGATGGGGAAGTTTATCTCACAAGTACGTAGAAGGAGGACTGTATGTAGGTGGTCAGGCTAGGCTGATGTAAATAGTACTAAAAACTCCTACTGTGGCTTAACTGAATTTAGCATGGCAAGAAATATTTACAGAGTTGAAGTAGGTAGCGCATTCAGTGTTAATCACAGCTGGTTGGTAAATGACAAAACTGAAGGCTAAGAACTTGGAAGTTTATTTTAGGAGCACTAGCAATGTAATAGTGAATGCAGTGCCATCTGACCTTTAAATAAGAGACGTTGCATCCTGTATGTTACACAAGAAAAAGATATTTAACATATATTTAGCAGTATTTTTTAAAAGTGAAATAGTTCCATTTTTATTGAAATCATTGAAGATTGATGATGCATGAGTGGAAGATGTTTTAAAAATGAAATTTTGTTGTAATAGTGAATTGGCTTAGCCTTCTCAATTCATTTCAGTAATCTTGATAAGCAAATGAGACCAATTTAGACTATCTCTAACACATTTAGGGAATTCCTTGGCCATAAAATGTGGAACTTTATTTTTTAAATTTGAATGTGACTTATACTATTGGCCATCTATTGAGGCTATCCCTCAGTTAGTGGCTGATAACATAATGCCTTTTTATTCTGTTTTTACTTGTGGAAGATAGGTAGCTTTTAATGAGCCAGTTAATGGTATTGACAATTTAATTCAAGTAACTGACTGTGCAAATGTACTTTCTCTGACTTCCAGTGTTCTTACTGTTTAAGTCCAGGATGACAAAATCGTTAACTTCACTTTTTTGGTCCCTGTTTAAAATCAGTCTTTGGAAGGAGTATTTCCCCACCCTAATTTGTGTGCAATTCTCCCATCTCTGTAGAAAATTACAAAGGTTAAGAGCATAATCCTTTATGTCAGCTGTTGTTACAAGAATTACTGCTAGAATGCTGTTCTGCTTATCAAACTCTAGAAGTAGACTGGCTGCTAAGGAAAGCCTCATGCCTTTTCCCTGAATGTGATACACTTAAACTTGAGAGTTTAATTTAGATACAAATTATGTGAAGTTACTTTGCCTCCAAAAAGGAGGGGGAGGAGAAAGCTTTCAAAGATATTTCTGGAAGAATGGTCTTCAACAATACTGGTGAGACAAAATAACAATTTCATCAAAACCAAATCTAGTTACTTTGCTTTCTGGTTGCTTTTCCAGCTTCTTTTGTATTCTGAGGTGTAACCACGAGACTTCATGTATATGAAGATCAGTTTGTTTTGAAATGAGGAAGTGCCCTCAATTAGGAGGTTAATACTTCCTGTAATTTCTAACTCGTGTAAGAATTTCTGGCATTTAGTACCTAGAGAATTTGCATAAATCACTCTCCCCTATTGCATGGTGTGGGCAGAACGTCTCTTTTTCAGTTCTGTCAGATTAATTTTACAAAAGTTTGTCAGTGCTCTTTTTTAATCATTCACATTGTAAAACAAGTCTCTATGAGCAAAAGGTAACCAAAGCAGGACTGTTGTACTATTTGTAGGTTACCATATAATGGATATGAATTCCAAGGTTCTTTCATGGTAACTCTGTCTAATTTTATGCCAGCATTATGCAGTAGTTGAAAGCAAAATAAACATGTAGTGTTGACCCTTTTAAAAACAGTGAGAAAAGTGCATGCCTAGAGCATATAGACTACCAACTACATGGTTATGTGTTGAGATTCTTGGTAATTTCTGGAAGCATCATCCTTCCTTATGCGGCCGATTCTGCTTCTGTTGCATTGGAAATGTCATTACACCAAAAATCCACATGGAACTGGTTGTTCAGACACATGGAAGATAGGTTGCTGGCAGGTATTTCACCCAGGTATCTGGGTGAAATAAGGCAGATTCAGCAAAGAACTGAAGTGGTAGTTAACTCTGGAAAGAGGTACATGCTACATGCGCTCTTGAAACAATCCAACTTGAAGCACCTAATTTGACAGAATGATTTGGGTTGGTTGAAAGGGACCTTCAGAGATCATCTAATCCAACCCTTCTGTTGTGGGCACAAACCATTGGATGTGGTTGCTCAAGGCCCTGTTCTGTATGACTTTGGCTTCTAGGGAGGAGGCGTCTTCAACTTCTCTGCGTGTCCTGTTGTCCCGGGCAATCTCACTGCCCTCATTGTAAAAAATTTCTTCTTCAGACTGAAAAATGCTAACTCTCTGAGCCTGTCCTCCAGCATTTTTGTGGCCCTCTGCGCCAGGCCTCTCTGTGGCCTGTGCCTTTCCTGGGCTGGGGCACCTGGAGCTGGATGCAGTGCTCCAGATGGAGTCTCACCAGTGCAGAATAGAATCACTTCCCTCCACCCGCTGGCATACTGGTTTTTATGCAGACCAGAATGACGTGGTTGATGTAGGCTTGGGAGTTGGGACATTTGGTCTTTTTAGGGTCTGTGTGCAGTTGAGGAAACAGTCAAGAGAGGAGAAGAGAAAGAGTTTTTTTTTGGGGGAGTGACTTGGAACAGGACCCTATCCCAAAGACACATGCTCTACCTTCAAATATTTAGAGTCTGAGTAAGCGGTATTTTGAGATCTGGCTAGTTATTGATTAACTATGTAATTTTCTTGGGACATAAAAACTACTGAACATCAGGCTCTCAGTGCCTTGTTGATCTGCAGCTAGAAGCCTTATGGGATGGGAGTAGCTTACTAGGATCCTGTCACATGAGTGCACAGTCATCTAACTAGTGTGTCCTGGGGCAGGGTCATACACATTAGTGGTAGTTTTATTTGGCCAGTGGGGGTGGGCTGTAATATATTTAAATATGGCTAGTTTCATGCATTTTTATGCCATTGTCAGAGTACCACAGTTACCTTATCTCTTGGAAGACTCTTGAATAGACAGAAAAAACATATTCCTTTTCTGCACAAAAAAAAGGTAACTAAATTGCCTAGTTTAGACTCCTTTCCTTCCCTGTTTAGTATCATGATGAATGTTTCAAAGTGTATGTGCTGTATACCAGGTAGGTATCTAAGTACCAGTAATCGTCAGATGCTGGCCCAGTGATCTGAAGTCCTTTGGAACTGGTGCACTGGTCAAAATGTACACTTAATCTCTCATTTCTATGTGCTGCATCCTTGGGCAGTGTTCTGCAGTCGTTGCTGCTGCTGCATAAAAAGTGTAAAACCAGACCATATTCAGGATATATACTGTGTTCTCACCTTACATTTCCTTATTGTGCAGGACCTTCTCTTATTCTGTATAAATATGGGGGCTGTGCCCATTGTCCTGTCCTGTCCTTTTTTCAGTTTTACACATGTGAGGAAAAACTACATTTGGGATTTTTATATTCCCCTAACCAGCTGAAACTTGCTGGAAGAGGGGTGCAGATTGGGCCATGGACTTCTGCAGGTGTTTTAGATCTTCACCTTTTCCAGCTTTGCTTCCTTATTTCCCAAAGCCTGTACTCTTGTCTTGCTGGCTCAGCTGTGTGCTGCTTTTGACATAAGATCAAGAAGTGTAGCTTTTATTACTCAAGAGAAGGGCATTGTTCAGTTTTTATTGATTGTGCATCTTTAGCTTTTATATCAGTTCTTTTTGTCATCTATCTTCATTTTCTCCTAGCTTTTCCCACATTTCTCTTTCCACTTTTGTAATTTTAGCTTTTTTTTTCTTTTCTTCCCACAAGGAAATAGCATATGTCTTATCATGCTTCCCAGTGCTTCTCTCAGAAACCTTTGCTGGTCTCTGCCAAGGGCTTGGAGCTCCTAGTCTTTTTGCAGGGACCGTGATAAAAATGGGGTGTATTGTGTTGTCTGTTGTTACTCTTAAGGATGATTTTCTGTCCCCATGAATAGAGGAATATGCTGCAGCTGTCCCTCAAGATTAAAGTTCTAGGATAAACTCATAGCAGTTTTGTATTTTATAACTTTAAAAAATAAAGTGCATTTAATGTGTGCTGTCCACTGAAAATGTAATTTCATCCAGAGTAATTACCGAACATCTATCTTCCTCCCCACTTTTTTTTTTTTACTTCAGTGATGTTTTCTAGCTTATTGCAGTGAATCTCTGTTGTTTAGAGTCATCTGTCTGTGAAAAGGTTGTTTTGTGAACATGGTGGTGCTGATAATCTCATTGTAATCAATCCAAACTGACTTGCTTTGGGGAAAAAAAAAGAACAATAGGCTTTGTTTCTGGTTTTAGGAGATGATTCTAGTCTAACCTTTGTTTTAGAGTAGACTGCTGCAGTTGATGAAGGAGTGTTTGTGATATTCCCTATCTGTAGATTGCGTTGAACTGTGCGTTTCTCTTTCAAAACTTGACAGGAATGATCAGGAAAGACACTTCCAGCATTTTTGTCTACTTTGTTGCTATTAGTTTTGTTCTCAGTTAATGATTTCACATTCTCTTCATTCTTCTTGCTCGCACAATGACTACCAATATCTACAGTTACTGTAGGTAGAGTGCTGAACAAATATATCTGGTTTATACTGAAATCTTAGTCTTTACTAACATTTTTAGCCATGCTGTACCTTTAAATTCAGCTTGGTTCCAGCCTTATACCAGAAATGCTCTGCAATGTCAAGGTGGAAAACTTGTAATTATTTCAGTTAATACTGCCTGCTTTGTCTGTTTCCTTGTGCTCAGTAATTTCACACACATGCTCAGTGTTTGAGATCTGTGTGGTAGCTTTTGTTGTGAGAATTATTACAATGTTAATGCTTTTTACAAGCTGTGGTGAAATAGTATCTTCTGATTTTTTTTTTATGTTGTTGTTTTATTTTTCTTTCTCCTTTAGAATATAAATTACCTTTACTTGTGCATTTTCTGTTGGATTTTTTTTGGGGAGAGTAAGGACTGTTTGTTGGAAAGCAGCCTGCAAAGCTCTATGGTATGCTTGCATTTCTAAATGCAGTTGGTGAACAGTTGCTGATGGATCTTTCTTTAGTGTGAGCAAATTAGATTGCTGTTGCCTTTGTGTTTTATAGTAACTTCCCATGACTGATTTTTTTCTCTACAAGGTGGAGATTAGAATTAGGGGAAGATTCTGAAATCAATAAGGTATGGCTTGCTTTAATTCTTTTCAGGGGCTTTAAAAATACTGGACTGACAGTGCACCTGTAGAATTAAGGGCATAGGGGAAAAAAGAAATTATTTCATTTAGTATATTGTGAAAAAGAGCTATTTCTAGCTGAGAGGAAAGATTGCACTTTGTGGAAAGAGTGTTACTAAATCAGAAAAGATACTTGAAAAATAACCAGTCATGTAGAATGTTTCTTGCAAAAGACTTGAAATTGTGTTTCCTAACAAAACTTAAAATCAGAAAAATGTTAGTACATACACAGCTTGGTAAGAACCTGTGGTAAATGTGAGGATGAACTATACGTCTGCTTTCTAGCGTATTGGAAATTAGTGCTTCAGTACATCAGCATGTCTTTTATATGATACTATTTTAAATGATAGATGTCACATTTTAGGTTGCAGCACATAGGTTTGCTGGGAGCCATTTCTGTAACTAGTCAAAAATAAGAAGTCACAATTTTCCTTTCATTTTCCGACCTCTCTATCAAATGGATACATCTTAAACATAGTGTTTCAGTCTAATGATGCAGCTTTGCTGGTTTAAACTTCATAGACTTAGGTCTCTATTTTGCTTATTGGGGTCTGCTTATACTGGATTTATACTCAAGACCTTGGAAAGAGTAGAAGGGATAAAGGCATATGGGGCAGTATCTTTTCTTTTGTTCCAGGGCAGAGTTAGGGTCGTGAGCATGCTGTGGGTGAAAGTAGCTGTAGAATAAATAAAGCATTTCTCCCTCAGAAAGCTGTGTCCTTAGAGATGAAAACATATTCTGGCAGGTAGCTGACTCCCACAAGAGGAGAACCTAGGCTGGGACTGTGGTGGGCCACAGTCACTCTGTGGAGATGCTCCCAGGTTGCTCAGAAGGGCACAGCTGCCAGTGAGTGCTCACAGTGCTGCAGCACAGCTGCCTTCCTTGCGCCTTCTTGGCAGCTCTACTGGCCCAGGTGTTTAAGGGGATTTAGTCTGTGTTGGATTGGGGATCTGTGTTACTCTCCTTGCTGGGTTATTTTTAAGCAGGATCAGTTTCCTGAGCTGATGCACTGACCTGCCCTGGGCTAATGATATGATGAGGCTAGTTAAGAAGGTGGTTCCCAAGTTCTTGCTGTTAAATGTGCTTTTCTGACAAAGATTTCTGTTCAGCCACAGCCAAAGTGGTGTCTGAGGTAAGAAAAGAAATAAGGAGATTGCACCATTTTGCTCATCAGCGCTCCAAGGTGATGGGGAGGGAGATAAGCAGATGCAGGGTGATGTGTAAACACAAGATTACAAGGCAGCTCAGAGTGTGCGTGTCCCTTTTCTATTCTCTTGGTAAAAATGAATCATGGGCCTCACCTAACAGAAGCTTGAAGAGAAAGTGGAACATTCAAAGGGAAGGCTGAAGTAGGTTTCTAGAAAACCTGTAAACACAAAGGTAATGGCAGTCTGTGGGTGGCATCGTGAGCAAGATCAGACCCAATTCCTTTTGGAGAGCAGTGGTTCTCATCACCTCTTTCCTCTCCCGCTGCACTCGTTTGGTTTCCTTGAGGCTGCTGGATACCATGTCCCGTCTTGACTTGCGTTTTATAGCGTTAAAATTTTTATCTGTGAGTTTTCTCTTGTGTTGTTGAGTGATGACTTGCTTATTTCTGTCAATGATTTTGAGTGGCAGTGTTATTCACACTTATCTTTTAATTGAACTTGTAATAGACTTCTACTAAAGTATATTTGCCTATATGGTATTTTTAAACTGTACTTCTGGAGGAATGGAGAACCCATTGGGTAAAAAGGTTATTTTAAATGTGCTTTAAATGTGTTTTAAATATAAAATGTGGTGTTTTAAAAGCTGGAAAGGGCTGCTGAGACCATAATCAAAGTTCCTGTGAGATTTCATTCTCTGTTTTTTCAATGCAGTATGAAACAGGTGCAAGAGATAAGGATTTATTTTTCAGACACAATCAAAAGTCAATCCATGAAAAATCTTCTTTCCCTTTTAAGTAGTCATTACATCAATCCTGTTGCTTTTCTCTGCTTAGATAACTGTATTGAAGTTGCAATGTGAATTTTTTTTTTTTTGAGGTTTAGTTTTATTATCAGCTGCTTTTTTCCTGAAGCTAACTAATTATTCTGTAATTTGGTAAGCTGGTATTGTTTGAGATGAGAAATACTTCAATTTTATGTAGTCTGAGTGCATGGACTTGTTTGTTTGGTTTTTTTCCTAAAGTGTACAACTTAGAATTAACATCTATTTCAAATTTAGTGATATTCTTGTTTTTTATCTAGATTTTATTCAAGGCCTAGCACACTGTCCCCCTTCCCTGCGCACCCAGACAGAATATAATTCTGTTGTCAAAAACTAACTTGCAGTCACCATATCTGATTTTCATTTTTCCCTGGGATGGTGGAGGATTAGAGCAGATTATAGTGTTGGGATAATGTCTGACTCCTTGTGTTCCATTTAGTCATAAATAAACCCCTGAGAAATCTGAGTGTTGCTATGGTGATGCTAGTAAAAGCCGGGGATATGGAGTAAGTGAGCTGCTTAGCAGCATAATGTCACTTAGAGTAATGAGCACGCTGTCATTAGGACAGTGATGGGTTTACCTGGTGCTCTGTAACTTTGGTACCCCATGCCAGATTCTGAAGGCGAGTAAGTAAAAGCAGTTCAGGTCTAATATAATATACTCTGTTTAGTAACATGCACTTACAAACCTTTTAAAAAATGCTAATTTGTGTTTTTCTGTTTACTTTCAAGCTTTCATCTGTTGAAGTATTACAGAGAAACAAGCAAAAACTTGGTCTTTCTATTCTGCCTTTCACAGGATGATCTGGTGCAATTAAAACAACAAAAAATCAGTTTATAGCAACTTGTTTTAAAATGTTTAAACACACACTTTTCTTCTTAAAATGTGGAATGTAAAAAGTAGGATGATATTAAAATGTGTTTTCTTGGGTTTTTTTTTTAGTCTTTATAACCTGGCATCACTGGAACTGAGAGAAAATTTGCTGACATATTTACCTGAGTAAGTCACATTGCATGTGTTTTGTTATATTAACATAAAATGTTCTTATTCTGAAAATCTGCTAACATATGAAACCGAATGACAGCTAGAAAAAATATTCAAAGCCAATTGCCAACATGAGGTACAGCCTTCTTTTAGTGACATCTACTTACATTCCATTACCTCTAGTTGATTGTACTTGATTAGTAGCAGGAGCCTGCAGTGTGCATGGATTGGCTTTGTTCTGTAAAAAAGTATTCTGTATGAAGTACTGCAGCACCTAACATGTCCAGCATGCATTGGACAAACCAATCTGCTGTGGGAGTGGTGGTTTGGATTGTTCTCATGATAAAATTTTGTAACCGTGGAAGTAGGGCAGTAAGAATCTCTGAGATTGTCACTCTAGACCTTTATGGCATTTAAATAAGTGTTTGCATTCAGGGTTGAGTAGCCAAAAACTTCTAAAACCTGGAGATGAAATGCTTGGTAGCAAACTAGACCTACTGATATTGGAATTCTGACTTCATCCACTGTGATTTTTGGAGAAAAAAGTTATCTAGATGATGTCTCTGTACTGTCTGTATTGTGTCAGAGGAATTGGTGGTCTTTTGTTAGACTAATTTGTTGTCTTATACTTTGGGGATCCATTTTGTCTGCCTAGAAGCAGTCTCTCCTTTCTCTGGTGAAGTAGTTTCCTTCCTTCACTGTCTGGTTGCTTCTTGCAAGAGTTTTGGTGACTCCTGTTCTGCTTGTTTAGATAATCTAGTAGATACTGTAAAAGATTTAACCTGTTTTAATCAGAATCTCTTCCCCAGTTGCTTTGGGGTAATTTTTTTCTTGTCAGTCTAGCCAGTGCCTTGGTTGTGGCTGTTCATAGCAGTGAGCCACAAGACACTTCCATGTCAGTGGTCAGAAGATAGGAATTGCCAGCTAAGTTTGGCCATGCAGTGTCAGTATGAAGCTATCAAAAAGGTTGACAGTTCTACTGCACCTGGAAAATTCTGACTGTCAGTAATGTAGCTGACAATTCTCTCTGGTTTTTGTGCTACTGCAGCTTTGGGGAAAGTTAGCAAGAGCTCTGTGACAGCCTGATTTTTAAGGGTGGCCCTTTCTCGTCTGTCTGTTTGAACTTTTTTTACGTCCTTTTGCACTTCTCTCTGTTTGCAGTCTCAAAAACTGAAGTATTCCAGAAACTGATGGATCATGTTGAGAAGCTAAATGATGGATATTGAGTCTTGAGTCACATAGTTATGTGATCACTATAGGGAGTTTTTATCCAGTTACATAACTGTAAATTTCCCCTAAAAATAAATATAACTAACCATACTAAAGTATGTGGCATTTGCTACCCCAGGGGACTTACTGTTAAAATAAAAAAAAAAAGTAATGATTTGATTGCCTATACTAAGTTTTACGTTTCAAGGGCATACAGTTGCACTGACAACCCAAATTATTTTTTAAGATATTACTGCAAACAGTGTTTGCCTGGTTAACTGTCTGCCTACAGTACATTGTCATTTGAAATTCAAGTTTCAGTGAAACGAGCTTATTCAAATACATGGGGTTTCTGTTGTTTTAATCTAATGTGGTTTTGTTTTGATTTATCTCATCTCACAGATCACTTGCCCAGCTGCAGCGACTAGAAGAACTTGATTTAGGAAACAATGAACTTTATCATTTGGTAAGAGAACATACCACTGAAACTGCACATTGGTCTTGTTTTATGGATCATTTAGATTAAATAGGTTGTAGAATGTCCAGAATTGAAGAAAGAAAAAGGCATGGAGGGAGAGTCTTTTTATAGGTACAGATGAATTTCGACAGTGAGCGGTGCTTTCACATCTGCTTAGTCTTGTTCAGTACGGTATCACTTTACACAAAAAAATGCAGCTGATCTCTAGGAAATGAGAGCATGGGACAGCTTTTTTTATGGAAATGAGAAGGAGTGGAGGGACACAAAATCTTGTCTATGCTTGCAGTTAAAGTGATCACATGGACTTGTGTCAGAAGCTGGATGGGCTAAGCACAGGTGTAAGTTCCATTTCCTGGGTGAGAGTCGGAATCTGGGAAAGGGCTGAGGCAAAACTGTTGAGGGTTGAGAGGTCCTACATTGTCTCAAATTAATCTACCAAAAATATATCTGTCATCTCCCTTAAGGGGATTCAGGTGAATGTTGGATGGATTTTCAGTAGATCAAGGGTATGCAGGCAATTTGTTAGTGCATGCCAGGAAAGAATGGTAGCTTATTAAGCTGTAGCAATTAATTTGTATGAAGAAGCTCCCAAATGCTTACAGTCACTCTTGCTACTTCTAACCAAGGCACCTCTAAATAGTGCTTGCTGTAAGAATTGGTTTACTTAGATTGTAATTGTGAGGGGGCCATTTTTTTTACTTGAAGCTCCTACGCTACTTAACTTTACTGCTTTTTATGTTGCAGCCAGAAACAATTGGTGCACTTTTCAATCTTAAAGACCTCTGGTTGGATGGAAACCAATTAGCTGAAATACCTCAGGTAAAAAAGAGCTCTATTGATACTGTTTTGAAGATGTTTTTGAAAGAAAACCTTTTCATTCATTCCTACAGGGAAGTGCTTTAAAATGGAATATTTTTCTCAGTCTACTTTACTTGGGTTTGGTTTTGGGTGTGTAAGGGTTTTCTCTTAATAAATTCCTCTGCAAGGGATTGGTCATGATACTGTATGTTGTCAGAAATTTTCTTTTAAGCATTTTGACAAAGGACTTGTTTCCTAATAGGCACATTGTTCAGTTTGTAGGATGACACATCCTCTGTTTATAGTTCTTGCTCTAAGATCAGGGAGCCGTTCGTTGTCTGAGCTAACCCTCACCTTGTGTATCTTAGCTTAATTGCAGTTTTAAAAGTTTTCAGTATGAATCTTTTTTTTTTTCATCTTCATCCATTTAAGCATGGTGTTTGGAAGAAGTACAATAATGGAACTGTTACCATAAAGGAAATTTTGATTTATGCAGACAAATCCCCCATTGGTCATGGGATGAGGGAACTTAGCATTTAAAGCTTGTAGCACTCTAAGTTCCCTTTCTTAAGAACTTTTATAATATGTGGGATGGTTCTTCTTCCCTCTTTTTCCCTTACAGCCAAGTCAGAACCTTTTTCCTTCTGTTCCTCCAGGAGTTTACTGTTACTTACTGTATGGATCTCATTGTCAACTGTGTGTTTTGTAAATCAGTTGCAGTTTAGTGGGTTTAGTTGACTTCGTTTTTGTTGGTTTGGCCTAATAAGTGGAGATGATCATTCATAAAAGGTCAAGTCTGACTTCAGCAGCCATTTTTATTGAAACTGGCCATTATTGTGTATTTTGTCCAATATCCAAAGGATAAACTTGTAGGATAAAGGGTATGTGTTTAATGAAAAATCCTCTTGAGAGGCAGGCATTTCAAAAGTAAAAGAACTGATCTTGTAAGTTAGGATCAAGGCTGTTGCTGTATGAAAATTTCATAGATGTAAAAATAAAAGGCACTTCTTTCTCAGCTGTTCGTTCTCTGAAAGGGGATTTGGATGACTGAAAAGAAATCTATCCTCAAGTGTGTATAGAGATGTCTGTGTGCATGGGGAATGGGAGGGTGCTCTGATAGCTAACAGAGGCAAAGTTATTTCTCATCTAATGGTTGGATTGCCATGATAAAAAACTTAAGTAGTCATTAATAATAGTAGATGGTGGCAGTATAACTTGGTAGTTGAAATATGCTTGCTAAAGCAACACCCGCAGTTCCTTTTTCTGCATTTATTGTAGTTGGGAGATGTGAAGATATGAAATCCCTAGATGTCATGGCATGTTGCTGTAGCAGCCAGGAGAGACTAATCCTAATTTGCCTAGGGTTGATTGGGAGGGGTAGACTTTAATTATGTAGTGGTTGATAATCTGCCATTCTGAAAAAAACAACTGTGCAGTCTTTACTTGAGGAAAACTCCAGGTTTGGCTGGTGCTTGCCTGGGTGTGCTCAGCATAGCTTGCCTGACTACTGAAGCCAGTTTAATATTTAAAATAAGAAACTGTGACTGAATCACTTGGTTAGTTTATCATACGTAAAGCATAATTATTTACTTTTTTCTTCTTTTAGAGGTCATACAAAGAATGGCCAATTAAGAGGTCATACAGATAATTATTTTTCTTTTGGAATTTCATTGTGATGGTACATTTTTCAAAGTGCTTTCTTACGTGTTTGGGCATGACTTAAATGTTTTTCCTTGTATCGCAGGAAGTAGGGAACCTGAAAAACCTGCTTTGTCTGGATGTTTCTGAAAATAAATTGGAATGCCTTCCTGAAGAAATTAGTGGTCTGACTTCTTTAACAGACTTGCTTGTTTCTCAGAATTTACTTCAGGTCTTACCTGATGGCATTGGTGAGTACAAAGTGAATGCTATCACACAGAACCATTTAATCCACTGTAACTGGAAGAAATTTGGGTTTTTAAAGTCTTTTTGTGCAAGAGATGAGCTTGTTGGTTTTTATTCCTTTTGCTTAGTAGCAAATGCTGAGCTCTATTAATGCTTTGTTTTATTTGTCTGCATAGTGACTCCCTCATAATTCTCTTTCAGTCTTCACTTGATACCTCCCAAACAGCATAAAAGTTAATATGTCCCTTCAGTTCCCATTGTATCAGTTTCACCATCAGAACTCTAACACCGTGAAATTTTAGCTTGTATAACATGCTGTGGATCACTTGATAGGAGTGGCTGAAAGTATCACTACAAGAAAACCCAGAATTTTGAATGGTGATGTGTATTTATCTTCAGTTGGACAATGTGATTAATGCTCTACTGAACCTAGTGGAAGACTGTTTGCCTTGCAGCCCATTGGTCCTTGCCTTGAGGATTCAAGCTACAGCCTTTCTATGTCTGACCCCTTAGACTGGGTTCAGTAACTACAGAATGTGTCTGGAAGCATTACCAGTTGTGACTAGTAGATTAAGACACATTGTTTTCTTTACTCATCAGCTGTTTTTCTGGAAATTTCCACATAGTAGGAGTGTGCCTCTCCATGAGAGGACTTTTTTTTTTTAACTCCCCAAAATAAAGGTGTAGGGGAAGGAGGGCTCGTGAATGTGGTTTGACTATATTTAACATTTGGGAAAGAGTGGTCAGACCTTCCGCCTTCATATATATGCTATATAAGACTAAGAAATGTTTCTCTAGAAGTTAGACTTGAGGGAGTGGGGTGAGAACTGTGGGTCCTACAGCTGCCTAATGTGTTTGATAGGGAGTTGTTGCAGCCCTCTGTGATGAGCTGCGCTGGTCAGTACAGTTGTACATCAGGAGCGGAGCTGTAGCTTCTGGAAGTCAGCAGCCCGTGCACCTGGCTAGATGGAGCTTGTTGGCAGAAATGAACCTTGCTGGTCTCTGTGGAAGCTCCTGGGCCTTGCCCAGCTGATCACTGAATCCTTGGTGGGATTGGTGGGTCTGTAGACCTCTTGAGGCAGGGCTCTCACCGGCACCCGTGGCTCAGGTCAGCTGTGGCCGTGTCTCACTCGGTCTCCAGAGCTCTCATGGAGCTCCAGCACCCCCAGGCAGCCTGTGCCCGTGCTGCACCACCTCCCACTGAGGAAGCTGCTTCTCATGTCCAGATGGGATCTCCCATGCTGTGGTTTGCAGCCACTGCAGCCTCACCTGCCCCTGCAGAGAAGAGTTTGGCTCTGTCGTGTCCATAACTGCCCTGCAAGTGGTTCTGGGCAGTTCCCAGGTGCCGCCTCGGCTGTCTCTTGGTGGGAGTCAACAAAGCCAGCTCCTTCAGCCTCAGCTCACTTGCTCTGGCCTTTTTGATAGCAGGGGAGTTGAGGGGGAAGACAGGACATCACATGAAACTGAGAATAATTTTACAGGTGTGGTTTCACTAATTACAGGTTGCAGGATATAGCAACTTCCTTCGATCTGTTGGCTGCAATTCTAATGTAGTCTAGCTGGTGTTTGTTTGTGATGAGAGCTCTCTGCTATTTAGTATTCAACCTTGTGCTCACCATAGTATCCATGTCCTTTCCAGCAGGGCTCTTGAACAGCTGTATCTTTCACTTCCCTGCCTGTGCTGGTGCACAGGTTTATTCTGTCTAGGTGCAGAGCACTGCACTTCTCTGTGCTAAACCTCAGGTTTCTGTTTACGTTGTGATCTTTCTGTGTGTCAGGCATTCCTTCATGATTTAGCATCATCAGTGAATTTGGTACTACAGACTGTTACAGTTGTTCTGGATCACACAGGGATGGCAGGGAGGTATCAGCAGCTAGTGTTGTCTGCTGAATTCTGTATCTTGAGCTCTGCCTGAGTCAACTTTTGCACCAAAGACCGTTCTTACACGAAGGGGTAGAAAAAAGTGAGCTTTCTGCCCTGAAGTAGTATTCTGTTCTTCATGAGAAAATCACCTTCAAAGAAGATTGATTTCTCATCTAAAGAATAAATCTGGATTTCATGTCTGACTAATTAGGTTCGCTGTTAAGACAAAGAGACCTTTATCCTGTTTGGGTTTGGGCTGTTGCTTCAGTGCAAGATGTTCTCACTGTGGCTGATTAGGTGTAGGTGATCTTCTGAACATTCCTTTATTAATAAACACTGTATAATTGAGGAACAAACAGATAATTTTCACTTGTTTATAAGGCATTTGGGTAGACACATCCTTGATATTTACATGGGATATCATTCAGATTGTAACTTTATGACAATTTATTGTGCTTAAATGTTGGATATGAATATTTATATTAAGTATTAATTCAGTGATATTAAGACTTGTGAAAATAGTGCGAGCACTAAGTGAAGCAGTGCTTGGGTTCTTTTATTTTACCTGAAAAAAAATGTTCATTGTTTTAGAAGATTTCTGGAAGTTTTGCAGCAGTAAAAATTTATGTAATTAACGGTATTGGAGGATACTAGACTAAAAATCCATGTTGTTTTTTCTGTCCAGGAAAATTGCGGAGGCTCTCCATTTTGAAGGTTGATCAGAACAAACTGATTCAACTAACTGATTCCATTGGAGACTGTGAAAGCCTTACTGAACTAGTTCTCACAGAAAACCAACTGCAGGTATGTTTGGTCATGGCTGCTCAAATGGCAGGTGGTAATAGGACCTGCTGTTAAGTGCTGAATCACTTAGCTCATTAGGTTACTCGCCCTTGCTATTGCTAAGTAGAGCGTTTTCTTTAAATGCATCTTATTTCTTAACTGTTAAATGAATGCTGGAGATCAAGTTGTGTGTAGTAACAATCCACCCTTCAAATGCTTAAGCAATTACATATTCACTCATGAGTCTTGCATGACCAGCGAGAGAATTGGAGCATGTGGAGTGCAGGTATCACTTACTGCGTTGTGGTTTTTATGTGGAGGTTTGTGCTGTGTTGCATTATTGGCAGTGTTTGCTGTGCATTATCTGGATCAGTCTTGCTGGAGCTGAATAGAAGCCCTGAGCACTGCAGAGCTTGTACTGCTCCTTGCTCTGCTGATCTGCTCTAGCCAGGTATTAAATATGATATATGGGCAATTAAAATAAAATCTCAGAATTCCTTCTGTTAGGTGTTTCCTTCCATTATTTTGAAACTTCATGTGACACTGACGCTTGGAGAGTAGCTGCCTTTAAATAAGCTAGGTTTGAGCATTTCTTAAGCTCAGTTGGTACTTGGTTGAGTTAGAAGCTTAAGACTATTAAGAAGATGGCTCTCCAACAGTCAGTTCATAGCACCTGAGTTAGGAGATAACTAACTGAGAGGCAGTTTTGGGAGTGTAAAGTTAGATAACACATCCTACGTACATGCATTCTGTCCACAGCTGTTGTGTGTCTATTGTCATAGTGCAGAGGTAATTAATGAGTGAATTTGTGTTAGAAACTGACATCCCTAGACACTTGTTCTGCAATATAAACCTTTGGATCTGCTTTGGAAAGTCTGACAGTAATGAGGATTAACTACTTCAATTTTGAAAGTGGATCAGACTATTAATTAATTTTAAATGTGAGTTAAGTGATTTTTCCCTGACTCTGTATTTATGAATTCTGCTCATATGTTATTTTTTATTGGCACAGTCATTGCCGAAGAGCATTGGAAAACTAAAGAAGCTGAACAATTTGAATGCTGATAGAAACAAATTAACATCTTTGCCCAAAGAGGTAAGTTTTGTGGAGATGAGATTGTAGAAACAGAAGACTCTAGATTTCAAATGCCTACAAGAAGTAGCAGGCAACTTTGGTCCTGTGGGTATTCTTTCCAAACTGTTCACAGCCACTAGATCTGAACTGTTGTGATTTGGTGGCTTGGAAGTGCAAAATATCTTTGTAGTTGAACAGAAAGGCTTGGATCTAATTAGCTTTTAACTAACTTGGGTCTAATTAGCTTTTAACTGGTAATTCCCAGTGTAGATGTCAGGTCCCACACTGTTTAAAGACTCGGAGTTCTGGTAGGGTGAATGCGACACCAGTATGTCTCTTCTGCATATGATATGAAACTACTGCCACACTCTTCCTCCCCTCACTCCTGTGACCAATATCAAAGGGAAAGTTTCATACTCTGAAAAGTGGCTCAGTGACTGTCCTGACAGTCTTTTTGGTTTTGGAGATCTTTGAAGTGCTTTTGTCCTTAAATATAAGGACCTGATGTGAAAAGATAGCTCAAATTCTACAGCTGTGAGCATCAGGACTTCTTGTCTATTAAAACAGTATGTGGAATGAAATGATGCTAGAGTTTGTGTTATGAAACTAATAATAATGAAGGCTTTACAAGTTTAATTCAGCAGTAAATTGTGGAAAGAAGTTAGGAAAGCAGCATCCTGTGATTGGAGCATGGGGCTATGAGTTGATTCTGTTTGTTTTACTTTTTCTCTGGATTTTTTATCCAACTAGTTCTCCCTCTTAATTTTCTTATCTATCATGTGGCTCTGAGCTTTTGTTCTCCACTTTCAGTCACCTAAGGAGCAGGAGGGTTGTGTACTCAGGTGACAGCCAGTGGATGGAAATTGAGAGGAGTATCAGCTCTGTCTCCTTATGGAGCTTGGACAGCTCAAGAAGGAGGTATGAGAAGGAAGTGAAGTGGCAAGGAGATGGGAGAGAGCTCATTGTCTGATGAAGAGGGATCAAGCAGGGGCAGAGGATGCTGCTGTGGCACTGGCAGCAACAATTCCAGTGTCCTGGGTCTGAGCTGCCACACGCCAGTCACCTAATTGAGGGAAGGTGAGGGGGGAGACACGTGAGCACTGCAGCTTTTCTAGCAGTACAGTGTCTTCTCTGCTGTGGTGCTTCTGGTTCTGAACAGAGAATTGTGACAGGGCTTACCCTAGGTTACCTGACAGCTAGCAAGAGGCAAGACACTGGGAAACTATTTTGGTTGGTATGTGATAGCAATTTTCATCATAAGATGTGGTGAGTTGGAAGGAATACATCAGGAGTCCACCTCCTGGCCCTGCACAGGACACCCCAAGCTTCACCCCATGTACCTGAGAGCACTGTCCAAACACTTCCTGAACTCTGTCAGGCTTGGTGCTGTGACCACTTCCCTGGGGAACCTGTTTCAGTGCCCAGCCGCCCTGTGGGTGAAGAACCTTTTTCTGATATCCAGTCTAAACCTCCCCTGGCACAACTTCAGGACATTCCCTTCAGTCCTGTCAATGTCACCACAGAGAAGAGATCAGGGTCTGTCCCTCCTCTTCCCCTCACAAGAAGCTGTAACTGCAGTGAGGTCTCCCATCACTGTGCTTTTCTCCAGGCTGAACAGACCAAGTACCCTCAGCTGCTCCTCATACAGCTTCCCCTCAAGGCCCTTCCCCAACTTTGTTGCCCTCTTTTGGATGCTCTCTAATAGCTTAATATCTTTCTGATCTTGTGCTCATTCAGCAGAAGACTTGCATTGCTGAAATACCTCTACTTGCGACTTGTGCAGTTTTATGTTCACTCCACCTTTGAGCAGAATTGTTCTGAGTTTTGCATGGAAGGTTTTACTGGTACAGTTTATTTCCAGATTGGCCATTAATAGCTTGTGTAGTGTATAAGCACTTTTCTCAGTTAATGGAATATATGGTATTGGAGGTGGTGCATAAGGGCAATCAGGTGGTGCATAAGGGCTTGGAAGAAGCAGAGGTAGGATCAGGCAAGAGGAGAAGGCTCAGCTGCAGAAGCAGGTGAGGCAGGGTGAATATGGAGCATGTCTGTTTGGGGGTGTACTGGGGTCAGGAGCTCAGTGCAGAACAATAGAGGGATTAAATACTGAGCAAGATACTAAAGACTTGGAACCAGCAACGTTTTTCAGAGGTGGAATGTGTTGCTCAGTCAGTGAAGGAGTTGGGAGATATCCAGAGGTGAAGTGAAGAATGAGAATGCGTCTAGAGAGCATCAGTGCACATGAGGGGGGGAGTGGGACACCTGCACAGAAGTGGAATGAAGACAGGGATGAGCCTATGTTTAGAGAAGGTGTGAGCAGGGGAGATGTGAAAGTCCAGGAAATAAAAATGGGAGAGGGTGGTTCCCAAGGGAGCTTGGCAGGGAAACAGAGGAATCAGAACTCTTTGGCTCCCTATCAATGACTTTGAAATAGAATTTTTATTTTTCCTTTAAAGGTGTCCACACCAGTGTGCCTGTCTCATTAGAATAAATGCTTTGAAATGACATGTAATGTAATATATTATGTTTTGCTCTGCAGATATTTAATTTTTTATTATTTAATTTTAGAGGAAGTCAGACCTTCTGTAACTGCAGGGTCATCTCACCCTTCATCAGTACATTTGAATTCCGAGCTGGTAGTGTTACAAATGGAAAGCATAAACAACTGATGGCAATGGTGTGCCTCAAAAATACTGTTAATATGCGTGTATTGCAGAAACTACTGTCTAGCTAACAAGTCTTCTCAGTTTCAATTTTTCAAGTTTCCATTTGAATTCCTTGGGCTTTGAGTGTGCAGTATACATTTTTCTCTGAGTGTTTTTAGAGTGCTTTCTTACATTACTGAAGTGGTAGTTTAGAAAACAAAGGAATCTGCTGCTCTCTCCCCATGTTCCATCTGTTGCTGGAGCTGCATTTTCTTGGTATAGTATTTTTCTTAACCAGCAGCATTTGGCTTTAAACCAAACATGAAGATTTCATAGTACAGGTTTTATGTTTAAAATTCAGAGGAATTAAGTGAAGAGTTACATTTCATAGCTCTAAAAGAAAATTGTTCTACACAAACTGAGTGCACAGGTATAACAAGTACTGTTTCCTGTTATGCAAAGCATTCAGAGGAGCAGTTTTAGGGGGCTGATAATGGCAAATATTCCAATTCTGAGTTGCTGTTTGGAGAGCAGGGAGGAACAATTAAGTGTCTCAGGTGAAATGTTTGATTTCCGTTTTTGTTCTTCTCATTACTGACTTGGTAAAAAAAAATACAAAATGCATTGGTAGCTCAGGGGACACAGAAAAATGTGTCACCCTTTTTCTGTCTGTTGGAAGGCTCTGTTTGCTATTGTGAAAGCATACTGTGTTTTCTATTTATTTTCATCCTAAACTGATTAAGTTTAACGCCAGGCACAAACTTCTGACAGAAGTAATTTTCAACACCCCTGCCTTCTCTGTGTTGCTAAAGATGTTTCCTGAGACAGCATGGCCAAGGCTGGGATCTTGGACCTTTGCACATCAAAATTAGTACTTGTACACTGGTTCCCCCTTCACAGAAGCAAAGCTGGATGCAGAAGTAGAGTATACACTGCAGATATTTTTACTCAGTATCTTTCCCTCTTGTCCTTTACATGTTTTTCTTACCTCTTCCATTCTTTCTCTGCCTTAGAGAGTGCTAGAGCAGCTGTGCATGTGGTCTTCATCCTGATAAAAAATGGGCATGGGAGAGGCTGTTAGTGGTTTCTGTTGGAGAGGGATAGAGACACAGTCTTGTAATGTGTGTAGAAAAAAGTGGAATTCAGCTAGAGAAAAGAGTACATGTACCCAATACTGTATCTGCTTGGTGTTGTTGTTGTTTCACTCAGAATTATTCTTGTAGCAAAGACCACTTATATAGATAGAATGGTGGAAATTATCTGGCTGCTCTAATATAGCCTAGTGAGATAATCTCTGAGTTTTAACTTTTTTGTGGTAGTGTGTGTTTTTCTGGTGTTTTTTTGGGGAAGGGGGTAGAAGGATGTTGATTTGGTTTTGTTTTGTCAACAGTTTAGGAGAATTGGATTTTGAGTCAGTGTGTTAAACCACTACATTGCAAGATTGCTTCAAGGCACGCTTGTAAAACCATTCTTTATCTTTTGGTGTAAAAGTTCTTGACTTGGGATTATTGAGGAGTTTGTATGCAAATACACCTTCAAAGTTTCCTGGTTCAAAGTTTCTTCTGCATTGTGTGCTGATAGAGGTAAAACGTGGAAGAACTGAATGTATGACCAAGGCTTGAGTCACTGACAGATTTCATCTTCAGTATCTCGTTTTGCAGCTTAGTCCCTCTCTGACTGAAGTGGTGAAACAGACTTCAGCAAGAACTGAGAATGTCTAAACCTGTTCATAGTCACAAATGTTTTTCCCCTTAAACTTGAAAGACCTGCCTGGTGACTCTTTCGTATTGAAATCCCACCCTGGCACAGGAATGCTCATGAAACTGGTGTGTTGATTTTGGCACTTGCATAAATAACCTCCTTGGAATGTTTTCCAGTTTATATGCTTTTGTTAATGAGTCTTTACAACCTGCAGAGATCTGGTAATGTGTCCTTCCTGGCTCTGAGGTATATTGTGGGACATATTACTCCATTAGGTAAAACTACAGAGGTTTTTTTGGCAATAACTGTGCTTTTAATTTTTTTTTTTTTTAAACAAGTTGTGATCACTTTGTTTTTCTGATTTTAACTTTTGATGTCCTGTCCCTTTTCTCATTTGTGTAGAAGTATGTGTGTCTCAGAGGAAAAAAACAGGGCCTAAGGAAAAGTGCAGGAAAACTTGTGTTGAGTCAGAGGGCTGAGAAGCTGTCTTGGTGAGCTCCTCTCCTGCTTCACCAGTGGTGCAGAAGGTGTTGAATTGAGTTTGCTGAAGATTTTCCTAGCCAATTTAAAGTTAACAATAACAACAGAATAGAGTTAATAATAACGAATTGGGCAGTTTTTTCCACCCCTCAATGTATTCTGTGCTTCCAGTTAAAGAATTAATATACTTTTTGTGAAGCCGAGGAAAACTCTGACTTTATTTACTTTGAACCCAAACAATATTTTGGACATGACACGTTGGAAAAGATTTTACAACACAAGAGGAACTGTGTTTAAGTTGCTACTATGTTTATCAGACTTGTGTAAGTCTGTGAGAGTTTTTAATGCTGACAGCTGTTTTGAGAGTTGAATAAAAGAGATGCGTCACTGGCCTTTTAGCTATTCACACAATAACTGAAGACTAATCATTACAGTATTTGTCATAATGTAATTTTTTTGCATTGCTTATAGCTGTGTGAAAGATGCTAACTGGTAAAGGACAGCAGAATTGATTCATAGCTTTTGAATAGTAAACAGATCTACTTTATTAGAGTCATTAGAAACACCAGCAGAGAAGCATTCTGTTAAGACTTGCAGTTCTGGAGGACTGTCTAAGATGGACTAGTGGTGGGTACATAAATGGCAAAAAAGCAGGAGAGTGAAGTGCTAAATGCTGGTCGTGATGAGATCATGGGGGGAAGTTTTAGCAACCAAGCTGACTTCCTGTCTATGTTTGTCCAAGCCTTACTGCTTCTCTAGAATGAGGAAGCTGTTAGAAAGATGAGCCTCAGACTGAAACAGAGGGAAAGAGCAAGAAGATCATCCAGTAAAGTTAAAGAGTTTAAAGGGTTAAAGTTTTGTGTGGAATCTGGAGGCCTCCTAGTGACAATCATCCTTGCTATCAAGCCCACCTGAATGAAAATATGCAGTTTTGTTCCATCTTAATAGTATCAATGATCTTAAAATTAGCACTTCATAGTAACGGTGTGGGCTTTGTTTTTGTGGTTTTCCTTTTGGTATTTATCTAGGCTCACTGTTCTTTGGAGTTGGGGTGATGTGACAGCTCAATAACCCTTAAACTAAAGTTACTGAAATGACCTATGTCTCAGGAGTGTGACTTAGGCATGCTCAGCTCATGTGAGATCTTTTCCTGATGTCCTGCTCACTTCACAAGAGTGTGAGGACTTCCTTAAGCCTCCAGTCTTTGGAACACTTTCTCACGTGCCTAGAACTAAGCACAGGCTTGTCCCCATTAAGTGAAGTCTGTGCTGGAAATGAGGTGTGTGCTTAACTGGTGAATGGGCTTGTGGCCTCAGCAGTGTCCTTGGTGCATATGGTTGGTTTGGCACAGTTTGTTGTGAGCATGTGACCCTTGGAAAGTATGGCCCTTGCTCAGTTAAGGAATCTGAGCCAAACCAGCCACGTTCTGGTAGCGTGTTACTTCATGGTGGCCACAGCAGTGTTTTCCTTTCCGCATGCTGTGTAGCGTGTGCACTTTGTCTCTCCATGGTACGGCTTTGTGTTTAGGTTTTCAAACATTGGACCTGATCTCTTTCTGTACTGCTGAATGGGTGCCATCTTTGTGTGAAAAGACAAAGATTTTAGTTGATTTTTAACTGTCAGCTTGTCTTTTTTTTTTTTTTGTGGTATCTCACTCGATGCTGCTCATTAAATGCTGTCTGCATTTTCTAAAAACATTTTCATTAAAAAAATTCAGTGTCTCTTTTTTATCTACCCTACTACCCTATTAAAACAAAAGTATGTTTGGATGAAACAAAACCTTTGAACAGCAGCCTGGTGATTGACAGAGAGCAAAGTTAAATTACCTAAAGTTTAAATGATTTAGGAGTTACAACCCTCTTTGGCAGTAGAAGAATGTATGTTCTGTCTCCATTTGTTGGCGTGTTCTTGTCCAGTATGGATAAAGAAAAATAAATTGAACATCTCTTGTATTTTCTTAATTGTAAGCCGCTTGGAAAGTTATGGGTCAGGTAAATTGATAACCCTGTAAGTATTCTTCAGTCCACGGTTCTACTATTACCTTTCATTAAACTGCTTTAAATGCATGATGACTCAGGCTGTCCCGATTCCACTGCTGCTTATTTTCCATTGTCAAAAGTATAGAAGTTTTGGTCTCATCAGGGCTGCATGGCTTTACTTTGTTTGGCTAACCTGTTTGGATCTCCCTGCTACGGGACTGAGCAATGCAAACTTCATTCATGAAAAGGGAGCACTTTGTGTACACTGAGGGCATCACTTGCCAGCTCATCAACATTCCCTAATTGTATTTCTTGCTTTTCACGGCTCCTCATGTTAGAAGCACCGATTAGACACTTAGTGTGTATATATTTTTTTTAATATCACACAGTGTTCTGTGAATGTGTGAAGGCACATTATTTAAGAATTTATACACTCTTTAAAGTAAATAGCAGAGTTCTTGAACCAAGAAATGTTTACTTACTATTTGAGTGCTGGTTTCTAAGGGCTTTGATTCACAAGCTGAAATGGCTTGCAAGGTTCATGCTTGTACACACAAGGCTGGGGAAACTGATAATCTTGTGAAATAGCTGCATCTTAAGAGTGCAGTGATTTAAGGGAAATATCACAGATTTTGTTTTGTCAAGAATGTAGCACTTTAGCTTTCTGCTGTAAATAGCTTGTGAATCAGAAGCCTTGAGCAGCAGATTGCTCTTTTCTTCCATTAAAAAGCCTTTATACAAAGGAAGGTGAGTGGGATGTAAATGGTCCATTTGTTTTATTTTGTGAGTCACAGTTACATCTTTTAAAAGTGGCTTTTTCCTTAGTAAGTAGTGTAGGTTAAATCAACACTGTTTTTCCTTTGACTAGTTAAAATATTTTGTGCTATTTGTCTATAATCTCAGTCTTGGGTTTGGACTGAATTGTGGGTTTTGCAAAGACACAACTGACAGTTAGCAAGAACACAATAATTTCAACTTAGCTTTGGGGACTCCCGGCCAAGGTGTAGTTACATATTGGCTATAGTGTGAGAGGACAGCCTTCTTAGATGCATGTCACTGTAGACATCCTCTAATTTTTGAACTGAGATTTTCCTCTGTATTTAGTTTGGACTCAAACTCTGTAATTAGATTCTAAGTCTGCTTAACTTGAAAGCTTCAAATGGCATTGGGATATTTTGCCTCTATTACTTGGAGTAAGAAAAGAAAAACTTTTTTTTCCCTTTTCATGGTGAGTTTTGGAACTGGCAAACAAACAACAGTGCTTTTTGAAACTCTGTACAATAAGCAAAACAAAGGTAAGTTTCCTTTGTTAGTAGGAACAAAGAGTTACTTGAAACAGCTTTTGAGTCGCTGCAAGTAATAATCTTCTTGTTTATAGAAGTTCCCTCTGGAACATAAAGTTGGAATGAGGTTTTTTCAATCAAATGTGGGGGGTTTATTTTTCTGAAAACAGCTGCTTTTGGTGCAAAATGTAGATTTTTTAAAGGTAAAACAGAAAAATCCCATCTCTGCACCCAAAAAACTAATTTGCTTGAGAATGCAAATGCTTATATTTGGGTAAATTGATAGAGACAGAGGATATTAGGTTAAACTAGATTAAAGAAGGCCAGTGTTTGTAGGAATTCTGTTGAAATGAGGTGCTTCTAATGAATCCGGGCATCAGAGATTTTACTCAGTCTTCTGCTTCTAATGAGCTCTTCATTAATCTTTGTGGACTCAACAAATTTTGGGAATTGATTGGTGTATTTAGGATTTTGCCTTGCTTCAAGCCCCATTGCACTTGCTTGGATATAAAGTTGCCATGAGGATAGAATGAATTAATATGTAAAACGTAGAGCTAGGAAGTTTAGTGTTGGGTTTTTTGTGAGCATTGGGCACAGAGTAGCTTCTGTGTGGTTACTGGTTTCTTCTGAGTGTGGAAGGCTCTGAAAGGTCGAATGTGACCTCTGTGTAAAGATATCCATTATTTGCAGATATAGATGTTCAAGAGACTGCTTCTGCAGACTTGCTTCAGGTCAGACTTCTAAGCTAACACTTGTTTGCAGTCTGTACCTCTGGGGGAAGTGCCTGGCAGGCATTGTAACTTGAATGTGCTGTGACACACTCCATGACCCGTGCTGCATGCCTTTGTTACACTGTGCTACTGCAACAAAAGCAGGCTTGCCTTTTTTTTTTTTTTTTCTCCCTCTTCTCAAATGTAGGTTGGGGGCTGCTGCAGTCTTAACGTCTTTTCTGTACGTGACAACAGATTATCTCGAATTCCCTCTGAAATTTCACAGGCCACTGAACTTCATGTCCTGGATGTTGCTGGAAACAGGCAAGAGATTTTTGTACTTTCATGTTCTTTTGCCGTATTTACTTAATGCTTTCTGATAGCAAAAGATACTATGTCTAAGAACAGAGTAATAAAAAACCAGTTATGACATTCGTGTTAGTGTTACTGTTGAAATTGTCAAAGTAGTCTTCCCCCTGGGCCAAAAGTAGCATAAATTGTGTATTGTCATGAGTGTGATTTTTTGAATTACTTTGACCCTGAGGAAGAGATTGGATTTAAAAAAAAAAAAAAAACTCTGGATTCATATATTTCTGAATTAAAACTGAGAATCTAGGCAATGGATAGAGCTTCAGGTGGAGCTACCAAGCTGTAATGTCTAGTGGCACCACTATTGAGTGTTTTATCTTCATGATACAGTGTGAGTAACAAGGAAAGCCACTTTGACCTTGCAGCTTCTCACGAATCTTAGTGCTTCAAACATCAACATGCAAAAATTAGTGGATTAAAGCATAAACCAGGAAATTAGTTCATTTTCTTAGTAGAAAGTTAAATTAAAAAAACAAACAAACAAAACAGAAGAAAAGTGAATGGCATCTTATTTGTGCAATGTAATTGTCTCACAGGCACTGAAGTATTTCTGTTCTGGCCACTGTTTACCTGTAAAGCTCCTGACAAGAAGCAGCGGTCTGCCTCTCAGGGCACTTTACCACAGTAGAGAAAGCTCAACATAGTTTTACCTGATATTCAGCTTCAAAGGATTATAAAGTTATAATAAAGTTAAGCTGCAGGTCTCTTTCTTTTTTTTTTTTTTTTTTTAAGAATGACGTTGTTGGAATTGATGACTATTGCAATGCCTTCTATTAGGGGCATTTATTTCAGTCCTATTTGTTCCAGCTCAGTGGTGTATACTTGAGTCATGACTATCTATTAAGTCTCCCAGGGACTGCCCTGACTATTTTACTTTGCTTTTTTAAACTAGGCTGACGTATCTTCCCATTTCACTGACTACCTTAAGGCTGAAGGCTTTGTGGTTGTCTGATAACCAGTCCCAACCTCTGCTGACATTTCAGACTGACACAGACCCTGAAACAGGAGAAAAGATTTTAACATGTGTATTACTTCCTCAAATGCCTTCTGAGCCTGGTTGCCAAGGTAAGTGCCTAGAGTCAGCTTTTCATTATCTACAGAAGTATTACTTCTTTGTTTACTGAGTTGTCCCATAAAGGTTTGTAGAACATGCATAAGTTTGTTCTAGTGAGCAAAGTAGTAAAGTTCTGGTTGAATTTTCAATATTAAACCTTTTTTTTTTATTATCCTGCTAGTCTTCAGAAGACTTGAAAACTTGGCACTGAGTGTTATTGAAAATACAGTGACAGCAGCTACAATAAATAAGATACAGATCTGGAAGAAAAAGAACTACTCATATCACTATTTTGAGGCTTGCCAGTGGGCCCAGTAGTGGTGTCCATATTTGTGCCCATTGATTATACATCTTACATAAATGTATATATATATATATGGAATGGTGGCTTTCCAACTGCAGTCTCTTTACCAGCAAAATAAATTGCACAGCAAATAGTAAACAGTGGACTTTTTACTTTTTTAGCAAGCTAATTTTCCTTCAAGCAAAGATGTCGTACAGTAACTTCATTATATTAATTAACAAGTGTAGAATTGCAATATAAGTTGCTTTTTCCCTTTTGTGATGAAACTTGCCTCTGGGCCAGGTGGAACCATAAAAGTCTTTTGTTGGCTGTGTTGCTGCTCCAGTAACTTCTGAATGGTTTTTTTGTCCTCAAGCTTTTAGAGCTGTGTGTCAACATTCAAAGGGATACATCTGAGATAATATTTAAATTTCTGCTGTAATGACTGGAGAATAATTTATCCCATCCAAGAATTTTAAAAGAAAATCATGTGGATTCTTCTCCACTGAGTACAAAGAGATCTGAGGAGAAAAGTTCAGCTGTGGGTATCTGTATTGTAGGTACCCAGACTTAATTCCAGTGTTTCAATCATATATGGCTGGAGCAAATAGAAACCATTAAAACAGTAGGAGTGTAGAAATGTCTCTGTTTTCAGCTCCTGGATTTTAAGAATAGTTAAGAATCAAAAAAAAAAAGATTTAACTCCTTTAGAATTAGAGAGGATTACTCTAGTTCAAGAAGAGTAACAGAGGTTGACTTGACTTTCTCTAAAGGCCTTATACTAGAAATCAGATTTCCTCCTCTCCAGGTGCATCTCATGGCTTCAAGGGCAGAAGGCTTGGAATTTAGATTGTTGGATGTGTATACCTAGCAATAGTGAAAGGATGAGGTTAGTAAAAGCAATGATCCTGCCTTATGAAATGCTATTTGGGGAACTGGCTAATGTCAGCTGGCAGCCATGTTCCACAAGAAAAGCATGTATAGTGGCAAGTATATTAAATTGTATAACCAGTGCTCTAAAACTCTGAAACAGTCCAAGTACAGAAATACTTAATTTATACAGAAACCATTTAGTGTATATACTTGATAACAGAAAACTAAAGCAAGTTCTGTTTTCTTCTAAAAACAGTAGAAATAGCCACTTGTAAGTATCGGATGAGTGATTGTTCAGATATTGCAATTATGAACAATATTGTTGATTGTGTGACTTCACATGCATGTTGTTGTGACTCTTGAGTTACATATTCCTGTTCTAACAGATAACCTGCCACGATGTGGTGCATTGGAGAGTTTGGTAAATGAAATGTCAGATGAAACATGGAATGAGCGGGCAGTGAACAGAGTCAGTGCAATTCGCTTCTTAGAAGATGAAAAAGATGAAGAAGAAAATGAAATGGTATGTTTTCCGAGCCTTTCGATTCCTTCAGACACTGTGACATTAATGCAGAAGGATAAAAAGTCTCTGAGCATTCTTGCTGTAAATATTTCAGCTTGGACTGCATGCTTTGTGTGTACATTTGGAGAAGAAACTGTTCGTGTTGGCTGCTGAAACTTTTCATGTTGACTTCAAATGCATTTGCTTTTTCTGCTTTGCATATAACTTTTACATTCTGATGCAGGACAGTCTTCTGTTTTGCTTTGTTTTCATCTGCCTGCTCAGGATGTTTTCTTTCCAGAAAGAAGATAGGTTCTTTCTCTGTATCTCTGAAGCTTTACTGCCTGAAAGATTATAGGGTCTAATTTAGGATTCCAGCACTCTGGCATGTGTCTCCATTAAGTTTGCTATTGTTGGTTGTTTGTCTCTCTAATTTCTATTTCCAATCTCTCTCTTTCTTGCTCTCTCTCTTTTTTCTTTTTTTGTGAACTCCACCATTTGCATTGAACCAACCATAGTGTCCATAAACAGCAGGAATGTTGCTCATTAGTTTTCTGCTTAAAAAAAAGGATGTGGCAACATCTGTCACTGTACTTATAAGACCTCTCCATTAAGTTGGGCTCTGCATATCCTGAAGAACAAAACACAACATGATCTGTAGTTTTACTAGCTTTTTGTAGTAAGTAAAACCCCTTATAAAGATTGACACTGCTTCAGTCATGTTTTCAACATGCTTCTCTGATGCTCTAAAACGTTGCTGGTGGTCCTCATTCGATCTCAGCTTGAGATCCTTCAGGGCACTGTCTGGATTGTTTTAGTTTAAAAGGTAACTATAACAACTCTTAATTTGGAAATGAACAAGTAAGGTAGTTGCTTACTCCAAAGCAGCAGAAACAAGATGTCCCTTATCAGTCAGTGAACCATGCCTGTTAGGGAGTTGAGAATGATGCTGCTTAACAACAGTGCCATCCCGAGAACGTCCATAGAGTAGTGAGGGCTCAGGTGTTGAACATAAGTGCCTGATTTGCCTCTTGAGGCAAGAGCCTTCCTAGGGGAAAAAAAGTTGATCTTACTGAGAAGGAAGGGCAGATTTCTGAAGCAGTCTTGACCAAAGCACTCACTTGTGGGTCATCAGTTCTGCTGCACTCTGCACAGTTTACATGCATGCCACTACAAAGTAATTGCATGTATACATGTTTTATACGTATATTGTATTTGTGGTGTTCTGTTGGTCTCCAGTCTGGATGCAAACTGGAGTTTTTGTGAATCTTGTTTTCCTTGTAAAGGTTTCAGCACAGTGATGTGCATTCTTCTAAGGTGGGAGAGAAGTACTTCCTCACCTCTCAAGGTGCTTGTTCTCAATTAACTAGGGAACCAGACTGTGTGATGAGGCTGAAAGGCAAATGGCGCTCCACACAAACACTACTGAAAACTGTAAAGATATCTTGTGGGATTCTTTCAAAATCAGATGAATGTTTTAAGTGTGATCTTAAATCACTTGTATGGTTTTGGGGAGGAAAAAATCCCCAAGTACAGTTAGGAAAGAATCTTCACTTAAGTGAATTTGTAATTGTACTTCACTTGAGTGGTTTTCAGATTAGTAGTCCAAAAGAAAACAAAATTTGCTCTTAGAGACTTCTTAAAACCTCTTTCCCTGATTTCATAAACAAGCAGCTTTTAAAGTAATGCTCAGCACAGAGCATTGTAGTTTGAAAAGGAAGAGGAGGGAAAAAAGGAAAAAGATTGATACTTAATATTTGGTGTGTAAATGCTGAAGCCTTGAAAGTGTATGTTGTTTTTGCAGAGAGACAAAGGCAAAACCACTTATTGCACTGTTTATTTTTAGAGAACACTTCTAAGGCGAGCCACTCCACACCCTGGAGAATTAAAGAACATGAAAAAGACAGTGGAGAATTTACGGAATGATATGAATGCTGCTAAAGGACTGGATTCAAACAAAAACGAGGTCAATAATGCCATTGACAGAGTGACCACTTCCGTGTAGAGTTTCATCTCCAGGTTTTACCTCTTGTGTCTTCCCCTGCTGTCGAAGTGTTCCTGTCGTCTCCTGGACCTCACTGAGCCCCTTTTTGTTTTTAACCAGAACCTTATTCATCGTCTCCATACATATGAAAAGTGCGGCCCGCTGGAAGAAAGTGCCTTATTTCATCCAGGCAGTGAACCAACAATTTCCAAATCAATATTGTAATTTTAATAGTCCTAGGCTTTTTTAAGTTTAATACACTACTGTATGCAGAATACAATATTTTTGTCTTAAACACAGGGGAAATAATGCTTTTCTTTTCCAGAGTGCTGGGATATCTTCTTCCCAGTGGCTGGATGTGCTGGTGAGAAATATAGTTTTGTGGGAAATCGATACACTTTTTTATTTTTTTGGCAGCTCAGATGGTGTAAATTTTAAATTTTTGTATAGGACTTTCATAACAAGATGATGTATTTCATTTTTAAGAGAAAATTTATCTTGAGCGGTACATATTTTAGTATTTGTGGAAGAGAACAAGTTTCATGGACAACTGTATTCATTTGTTTGTACCACCCATTGTGCCTTATTGTGTCTGGTATGTCATATTAGTCTTAAATATAACAATTCTTGAGGAAAGTGAGTCGATTTGGTCTCCTGCTTTAGATGTGTTTTTCTTTTTGGACAATAATTTGTTGGAATTTTACAGCAGAGAACTTATGTTTATATTGTGGGATCTTAGGTTGTGAAGCACAAATGTTAGTTTTGTTGTAAACAGATTTAAGATTAAATGACCAAACTGCTATTGTTTATTACATAATGCACTCACACTTTAACTTAGTTGTAATGAAACATCTTGGTTTGGATGCCTTGTTGCATTGCAGTCACTAGAAATTCATGCTTCCATTGTTTTTTTTTTAAATGTGCCATCTGTAAAATAAATTGAAAAACAGCACGATAGACTTTCAGAAGCACAGTATGAAATTAGTTTTATGTATTACACAAGAAAGCATGATTCTTTAAAGTGCTTTGGTGGTTTTATAAAAATTTATAAAACCATAATAAAAACATCTTTAAAAGCTTCAGTAGATGTGATGTATCATTAAAACAGCAATTAAAGTATCCTTGCATTAATGCTGTCATTGTTACTGTGTTGCACTTCAGTTGTCCAATGCTGATTTCAAGGTCTTACTAAATCTGTGGGTTCTGTTTATAAAGGTAAGTATTAACTGAGTTGAATTCAGTAAATAACAATTTTGCAAGAGCCTGATAAAGACTGATGTTGATGTCTCTGGGTTCTGTATGTGCCATGAGCTAACAAAGACCACTGGCTGGTTCAGTGCAGGGACTTAAAGTACAGAGCAACAATGTCACATATTTAATATTAGATAACACAGTGAACCCCAATTTCAACAGAGTGAAAGACCTGAAGTTCTGTGTGGCTAACCATGCCCCTTCTTCTACTGAACATTTTTTCCAGTAAGTGTTGAATGAGGATATCTGGGAGAAGGTAGAAAAGCAGGAGATCTGGGAAGTCATAATAACTTATGTTCAAATTAATACCTACAATATGTGATAATTTTTTAGTTGAACTCTAAATTTTCATTTGAAGCTTTTACAAAAGGCACTGCTGTCTTTTTTGATACTGAACAAGTAGATGTTTCAAGCCATCTGCAAGTATTCAAGTCTAACCTGGCAAAATACATTAGTTTTCATTTCTCTTTCCAGAGATTCCTCATGTAAGCTTCATGGTTTGCAGGAGGGTGCTGGAGGTTTGTAGGTGTTAGGTCAGTTCAGCGGTAGTGCAGTTTTATTGTTCCCAAGGGAGAGTTCTCCTGGTTATTCTTGGTAAGCTGCTGTTAAAATAAAACCAAAGAGGAAATCAGATTTTGGTACAGCTGACTCCAGCCTTGGGTAGAATTTTCTTTTTAAAGTACTTACTGGAATTGACGTAAGAAAAACTCAGAAATGTAGGAAGCCCTGTATCCAGAGTCCAAGTAAACAGCATCAAACCCATTTGAGATGAAAAGAAGGTCCTAAAAAAGCCAGTTCCTAAAAAAGCCAGAGGCAGCAAGACTCTGTGATGCCAGCTTTTCATGTGGAGGCTGTGGCTTGTTTTGTTTTTGGCGTCTGCTCTATCAGCAAGATGAATGTGTAAAGCCTGGATTTGGGCCTTGCCTGACCTGCCACCAGATGAAAATAATTAATTGCCCTTGTGCACCTACTCCCTCCTGCTGCAGTGAGAACAAGATGTAAATCTTGTTGCAGCTCTGTGATGTGCTCTGTGTTGCTCGGCCCTTGCTTTTTGTGCGTTCCAGCAGGCTCATGGCGACTGCTGCAGCCCGCAAACTCACCACAAGGCAGGCACTACTTGCTGCATCCACCTTGGCACAAAGTGACTGGTCAGAAGTCAGTAGTTTTACTTTGGTGATTTTTAATTTTTTTTTTTTTGTAGTAGTAGTAGTGGAAGGAATATTTGTTGTGGTTTCTCTGGCCACAGATAAATAAGTGGGTGATGCAGGCTGGTTGCTTTCATTTGGGACAATTTCACATTCCTGCACCCAAGGATGGCTGGTATCGTTTCCTTGTGGTCATCTCAGCCAAAGATAGGTGGTATGAATTGCATGTTGAAGGTGTTTGCCTCCACTCAGTTGTAAAAGAAAATTAATTGAGCTCAGACTAGAATCCAACAATTGCTTACTGGGAGGCAGTCCATCATCAGACCAACCAGCTACTATCTCCAGAGAAGTGCTGGCATTCCTTGCTTTCCACTGCCATCTCTCATCTTTGGTAACCTGTGTAGTGGAAATCTGGATTTTTGTTGTTTTTTCAGTCACTGTCTGGGGAGAGATAAAGGAGGAGGTGTGTTTTTCAGACTTCTACACTAATACTGTGTAGCACTGTATCTCAGTAATGTCTTTTGTTTATGCTTTTTGGTGAGACAGTTTGAGATTCTGCTCTGTTGCAAGTAGTTCAGCAGTGTATACAAGGTGGAGTATTGTTTGAGTCTGGCAGTAAGTATAATTTCCAGGGGGTATGGGAACAGCTGCTGGTGGTATGGAATAAGAGCAGATGAAGTGTTGTTTTTCAGGGCTGACAAGATGCTCAGATTCTTGCTGTACAAACAGTGACAAGTGGCTACCCTCTCTCTCCTCCTCGTGCTGGTTCAGAGTGACTTGCATGTCATTCTATTTGATCAAACCTCCACCAGCCTAGACCTCAGAAGTCCCTCTCACCTCTGGAGTGATCCATGTGTGTGCCATTTTATAAAGTGGTTGAAGCACCCTTCTCCTCCTAACAGTGCTGATAACATTCCAGGCAGTTCTAACTGTTTTATAGCCAGAGAAAGTTGATGACACATGTTCTGATGAAGCAATGTCTGTCCTTGAAAGCATGAGCCCTCTCTTCCCAGTCTTTGTTTTTTTTTCTCTTGCTGATGCTGTGAGGAGCTTGAGTAGTGAATTTGATTATAACTTTTTTTCTCTATAAACTTTTCTTACTTTTCTTTGTCTTTGGACAGGTGGGTTTAATGCAAAGAGGCTACAAAATTTGCATGCTGTTTTATTAGCTATAAACAGGTAACCAGGGAAAATCAACTGACCATAGTGGTGGAGTGGATTTAATATTAACCTGCCAGTTACTGCATACAAGTTCTCTTTATTCAAAGTCACAATTCCTAGTCTTAAAAGAATAGTAAGAAAAAAGGCAGTCTTGTGCTACTGTAGTTAGTGTAGCAATGGATTTTTCCATCCCCTGTGCGTTGCTCCAGGCTTTTCCCACAACTTCCATGTAATTTATGTGTTGAGATTATTTTTCTGGCTTGAGTTCCATATTTTTGATAATCAGCGTATTGTAGGAAAGCGTGTACTGGAAACTTGGATAATGCTGTTCTTTCCAGCAAGTGACTTGTTTGTGTCCTGCTTCTCGCCTAGCACTGATGCTTCACTAGTGCTTTGTGAGCAGCTTTTTGCTGATTAGCTACTTAACAGGTTTCACTACTTAGAGCTCGTAATTTCAGCTTTTAAGAGAGAGTAGTGACGCCAAAATTTAATAAAAGTGCATTTTTTAGTATATTGGTTGATACCATCCGGGTTTTCTGTAAATGCCTCCCACTGAGACAGACACATGCTACTTATCCAAAATGTCTAGACCTTTTGTTAATGGAGAATTCACCGTGATTCTGTGCCTTGACTCCAGAAAATAAACTTACTTTAGTTTTTAAATTGACTTGATAAGAGTGTTTCCCATCTTCAGTTTCTGACAAACACACAAATCAGTTTCTGTGCTTGGGTTGCTGGCAGGGAATATGACAAAAGCTGGTCTTGACTATCAATAATTATTTTGGGTGTTCCCTTTCTCCTGAAGCAATTGTGAAATTTTCAGAGGGACAGTGCTTCTATCTTTTATTGTAAAGTCAGGACTGTAATGATTATTCCACCAGCTGAATAACTGGCAAGGTTTTTTTTTTTTCCAAAGTGGATAGCACATGCCTGATTTGAGGACAACTCTATGAGCTGCTTTGCAGGAGGCATTCTGTCCCCTCTTCTGGTGGGTATTGGAGACACTGTTTGTTTTATTCCCTCTTGTGCAGTTCTTGTGGCAGTGGGCTGGTCAGTCATGGGTTCTGCCAGAGCAGAGGGCTTGGAGGAAGGAGCTCAGTGTGTAGCTGGGCTGTGTGCTGACTTCAGGTGGAGGGTTAATGGCAGTCTGCTTTTGACTTTGTTACCTGTTCAAACTGTTTGCCTCTAAACACTGTTGTTATTAGTCCATGAACTCTGAGGTCTTAACAAGTGGCTTATCTTTTTCCAGGAGAAGATCTCTCCTGAAAATACAGCATCACTACTGTGCACAGAGAGAACTGTGTGGCTCCTCAGTGATGTTTCAGAGAAGGGTTTTAGCAAACCTCCCTCGGCATTAAAACCAGGAAGTGGAGACCTGATGTACAGTGACCTTTGACATTGTTTCTCTGATATGCTCGTCTGTTGCTGGGGAATGTTGTCTTGGCTGAAATCTCTGATGTGCAGCTGGTGGTAACAGCCAAACACAAAATGTGAGCAGTGCTCACTGCAAAAGCCCAGTGCTGACTGCAGTAACTTTCCTCAAGATCCACAGATGCACACAGAGCTTGGAAATACCACTAAAGCATCAGTAGCTTGGATTTCAGTTTGTAAGCATCCCCAGAGTAATGCAGAGAAAGTTTTAGTTGGACACAAAACTAATTAAACGCTTCAAAGTCCTGTCTTCTTTTGCTTCTGTAGCAAACTTGGGCAAGTTGTGGGAATGTGCTTGTCATGGAAACAGTCTGATTCTAGGATCACTCTCTGTAACTTGCCAATTTTTTTCAATTCCAAAAGAAATGGGCTGCTTTAAATCATTCTTCAGTTGCTCATAGGAGATAGGATTGTCCCATATTTCTGGAACATTAAACATTATGATCATGACTACCTGATTATGAACATGAGTTAATTTCTTTATAGTTTGTTAATGACATCCTGGACTTCCACTAAGCAACTTCAAACCAAAACAAAATCCAAACTAATAAAAAGGGTTGTTTCAATATTAATGATGACTTTTCTTCCTTCAGAAGGGAACTTTAAGTCTGAAGAACATTTACATAGTGGATGTTTTTTAGTATAACCTACAGCAATTTTTTTAAATTGTATTTTCAGGAAATTAACAAAATCTTATCTGGATAGTTAATACATTAATATCTGAGTTTGAAATTAAAAAATAAATCATGTATTTACTATTAGCAAAGTGTATAAGGCTTGCTTCCATAATCAGGCAGCTTTTACAATGCCTCTCCTCCAGCTGGAAGCATTTTCAAGGATGTCTTTGTTTCAGCAGCATTTTGCTCAGCTTTTGTTTCATGTGAATTACACAAAGCTTTCTTAGAAACAGTCTTTTGTACTTTAAAAAGGGAATCAGTCTGAAATACTTTTTGATTAGTAGAATGTGTTATGTACAGTTGTACTTTGAAGCAGAAAATTGTTTATGTTCTAGGAAATGCATCTTTAAAACCATTTTCTCTCCCGTAATTGTGTCATTTAAGCGAATCATCTTTTAAATAGAAAAATAGGTGAGAATGTGTGTTTGGGGTTTTGAGTTGAACTGTAGTAGCAGATAGACCATTGAAATGTTCTAGTAACTGGATTCTGCTTGCCAGTGGAGAGCAGGCTGTGGCTGTAAGCAGAGTGTTTCACCGTCACTGTGATTTCAGCACGGTGGTCTCAGAGACACGGGTGGCTTTCATATCTTGGCTTTTATCGTTGGCTGTTTTGGGCTCTTTCATTTACCAGAATGTTTTAGAGTGATACACAGTATTTGCACACCTTTGTTTCCTGGAGGAAATTCATTCTCTAGGGCGTTTGTTTGTGAGATCTTATCAGAATAGACCCTTGTGCTTCATGAGAACAATTTGTTCTCTTAACTGCAGGGGTATGATACGAGCAGTAGTTATGCTCTGGAATGACTGCCTTTGAAAAGATGAAAAATATGTTGAAAGGAGGTAAAAACGTCACTTGACTTGCTGGTGAAATACTGAAGCAGAATGATCTGTTACCAATCAATTAGACTCATTAGCAGTGAAGGGAGGGGAAAAATGTGTTTCCATGGAACATAATAACTGCTAGGCTGATAAATATTTTCTCCCTCCAAACACTTCTGCTTTTACAAAACAGCAGTGTTACACCACCCACATACCCATGAAGCTTAAAGTCCTAAATGCAGAATTTGCCTTCTTTGTTTCATTCCAGTTACTTTTAAGAAAGTGTAAATCTATGTGCATCTCACTTTGTGTTTGCTGCTAGTGACTGAAACCAATCACGTTTTTAATCTTTTTGGGTCTTAGCTTCCCCACATATGAAAAACAAGAAAGACCTTCCAAACCCTACCTATGTAGTAAGAAAATCAGCTATAATCTGTAAAATTCTGTTAGGAGAACTGATTTTCTTTTCTTCATATTAAGATATTTGCCTGTAGCCTCCTGTCTCAAAGCATGGTCCTACAGTATTTAATAAAATGAAAATGAGCTAATAAAGTACTGGAAGTTTTTTTTAAGGGAGCTTCATTTTTGGAGTACAAATCTACTATCTGTTACCTGAACAACCTTGAGGAGTGATGGAAGCTTTGACTATCTATTGCAATTTTCATAAATGCATCAGAATAAGGAATTAGTTTTATTTTTGGCAGGGAAAACAAAATCCAGTAAAAAAATCAGACTGAGAAGTTGAATTCACTATCTTATTTCCACTCTTCTCCCTTTTCTTTCATCAAAAAGGATCAAGTTGTGAAAAACAATTGGGGGATTAAGATTTGTTTGCAAAATAGTGTTAGCCTACAGCAGTAGCATTCATCAGCTTGGTCTCTCCATTTTGCATTGTGGAAGTATAATTCATATGGTGTTTTGCATATAGCAGGTACATGCAAATGTAGACTAAAAAGCATTTCTAGTTGTTCCATTCCATCTTTTGCTATGGACACAACCAAATCATGAAACTGCTTTCATAAAGATAATGCTATCCACAGTACTGCGTAGACCTGGTGAAAATTCTTCGCCAGAATTGTTCCGTGGTTATTGTTTTACTTTGTAGTACTCTAGATCAAGAATATTAAAGACTAAAATTTCTTGTGTTCCAGGTGTTAAACAGGCACTGAATTTTCCTTACAGCTGTTATGTCAGCATGAGGAAAAGCATCCTGCCATAGGAGAAGGCAGACAGGGAGCAGGAGTGCCCGGTAGCTCTGTGTTCCTAGCTGAACTGCAGGGGGCACAGGGACGTAAAATCTGCTGATGTTCATCACTGTGCTCCTTTGCAAACAGGAGGCTGCCACTGCAGCCGAGTGTATGCCCGAAATGATGAAGGGATTGTCAGCATAAACTTAATTTGAAATCTCTGTCACTTTGAGAGAATAACCTTTTACTGGTTTTACAGAATTTGGCAGGCTGAATGTGAGTAGCCGTTGTTTAGGATTAGGGATCAGGGTCAAACAAGGATGAGATGTTTCCTTGGAAGAAGTTAAATGCTTCACTGTACCCGTGTTTATTTTTAGAGTGAAATTGCTTTATGACTTCTTAATGAGCTTAAAAGTTGACAAGGATTTAAGCTGTGTCTTGAAATACCCTGAACATTAGGAGATGTCACCTTAGCTATTCTGAAATACAACAGTCCAAGCCAATAGCAAACAATTTCACATAGTGTACTGTTTATCTGATTAGCATTGCTGTTCCCCTGGTTAAAATTCACAGAAAGCAAAGTTTTTCTGCTTAACAGTACCCTATGTTTCCTTATTCAAGATGAGTGTGAAGAAATATCAGGAGATATCCTGCCTTGCATTTTGAATTGTGGGGAGGAAAGGGAGCCATTGCTGTTTTGTGATTGTTTGTGCTGCTTTCCCATTGATCAGCTAAACTGACAATCAGCTCCAGTGTCCTGAGCAATGCGGTTTAGAATAACCAGAAATACGGGCTATTTATCAGCAAATAGTGATAGCATTGAGTGTCAGTGCAGTTCAAAATGTGATTTAACAGCAAATTTCATGCAGGAAAAGGCCAATCATGCCTTCCTTATGTAATTCAAATAATCCTGTGATGGGGTTATCATCTTTTCAAGACTCACAGAAAGGTCTATGGTGTTTTCCAGTGACATGCTGGGATACTGTCCATTTCCATTTCCTAATGTTTTCAGGCATCCTAAAACTGAAAGCAAATGAAGAATCCCAAGAGGATGACCTTCATTGGCAGCTGAAGATGAATCAGTGTGTCCAGATGAACAGTCTTGTCCTATTTCCTTGTTGTTATCCACCTTAGATCTAATAGAGATGGTGAAATCCGGGTTACTGGTAGCAGCTAACCATTCTGCATTTAAAAAGGAAAATGGAAACTTTAAGAACTGTTACATCTGAATTGAATACCTGTTAAAACATGTGAAAGTCACCATGTGCTTCTGATTGCTCCACCACAAGCTTGTTGAAAATTGTTTTTGTTAGTTTGTTTTCTCCATTGATATACCTTACTTGTTTGATGTCAGGCTGCTTTTTTCCATTGGATTTGTATCACTGTAAGAAAACGCAGAGGTGAGATATAAAGAAAGCTTCAAAGAAAGATAAAGGTTACTTTTCTAAAATTCAGTGAAATTTAGGTACATAGGCAACCTTGACACAACTTGTCACGTATAAACTTCTGAGTGAGAAAGGTGGAATATTTTGAATGCAAATAAGTAATGGACATTTTGGGATAACTGAACTATAATCACTGTAAATCAGCAGTCCTTAAAAGATCGATTAAGCGCTGTGCTTTCTATTGGTACCATTCAACAAATGAAACATTTTATTTTAATGAATAATGAAGAAGGGAGTGACTTAATAGTTTTTTTAACTCAGGTAATGAGATGAGGTGGTCACTAAAGGTCTAAGTACTCTTGTTTGTTTTCTTAATAGTACACTTTATTGAAGACTGTTGTCGATCATTAATTGCTCTTTACGATGCTGAAGGTAGGCTCAGTCCCATGCTCTTAAAAGTCCTTAAAGACTTCCACTATTTTCAGCAGCCTTTGCTTGCTCTTTGTATCACCAATAATGCCCATTAACTGGCAAAGTGTCTCTGTGGGACTGAAGGTACTTCTAAAGGTAAAAAAGAGAAACACAATATCTACAAGAATCTAAAATACCTTGCAGAACTTGCCAAGCAGTTTCTGCACTTGCATATCTCAATCACTTTCTTAAAATCTATTCATTGCCTGTTTTTTTAATGTCCTCTTTCCCTCAGGACTCTATTAAATGGCTTCCCAAGTCTCCTAAACTGTACAGTGGCCATAACTGGAGCTCCCAGGGCTCTCGCTGGGCCTCATTGAAAGGGAAAGAAGGTTTTCATGGTGGTAACCTGTACAAATTCAGCTCTGCTAATGGAAAATGGAGAGAAGGAAGGATCAGTCCTGAGCAAGAAGCAGAGGAACTCGAGGATCCTGATGATGTAAGTAGCCTTGAAATTAGGAGAGACAGTGTGTATCTATGAAGAGGCTATAGCTGCTCACACTGCTGTGTAGTAGAGCACTTTGGGTTTGTGGGACCTGCGCTGTTATACTCCCAAGTCCTTGCTTGTGCAGAGGGTACAGAGCTATGTTCAATGTTTTATTCCTTCACTTTGCTTGCAATTAATCCATCCAACTCTCAAGAGTACAGTTCAACCTGCAGGTTAAGACGAGTGACCTGAGCAATGATGAGACAGGTTTTTTACTTTCCTCCTACTTATATCCCCAGTTACCAAGGTCCCTCCATCTCTTTCAGGTAAGTAGGTTGTTGGCAGCACTTGGGGCTCAGCATCTCCCTTGGCCTGGATGGTAGAAAAGTGAGGTTGCAGTGCTCCTCCACTGCATGTTAATTTTGGATGGTGCTCAGGATGCTGATGTCTGTGAGCCCCTGCCTGCTGCAGTTTCTCCAGCCTGTGCCTGCTAGGTGTCTGTCACCTGTAATGCAGCCTGGCTTTGCTCCTGGTCCTAGCCTGGGAAAAGGAGATGGTGATTGCATTCTTGCAGCCTTTCCCTTTCAGGGCATTGCTCACCATTCTTCCTGATTTTTGGTGGGAGATGGGAGAGGAATTGGGGCTTCTGCTCCTCTTCCAGGACCTCTGCTTTCTTGCTAGCCCCTGTGAGTGCTGCTGGTGTGCCACCTCCTCCAGACCACAGTCCTGGCTCTTGCTCATGGCCTTCTTCCGTGGCACCCACAGCACTGCAGACATGTGTCAGCCTGGCACTCTAAAGAGAAATCTCTCTCAGGAGAAGAAAGGTAGTGAATGTTTTATGTGAGTCAAAGCTAAGCAAATTCCCTTTTAAGTGAAAATGGGGAGCAGTCATGCCTTATATGTTTTCCCTGGGGTTGGCAATGCTTCTTTCCATCCCCACCAAAAAGAGATTGTGGGAAAGTGCCAATATAGATTGAAAAATAAAGTGTCCAGTGGGGTTTTGCACAGCTGTTCAAGGTAATGTCACTACTTTTTATTTTGATATTAAACTGGCAAGCTTAGAAAAACAGAAATGGGATTTATTTTCAGAGGTGTTGATGTGTGTTTGCTGCATCATTTTACTGCCAACAGAAGATAGGAGGATTTGGGCAACATGAAGATCTGATTTGACCTTAACCCATCAAATTGAGGAGCAAAAATCAGCTAAATATAAGTAAAGCATTCCTAAAATGTGAAGAGAATTTGGGAATCGAGTCTGAATTTCATTTAACCCTTTGCCAGGAATAACTGATAGCTGGATAACATCACTACATTTTGCGGTCAAACTTGTCTGAAGCTTTCATTGTTTGGTGGATGTATTTTAATTGTGTATTTCTCTTTTCAAGCCCTTGTGGTTTAGCTAAGCATAGGGTGGCACTGTGAGCTCCTCACTGCATCTCAAAGTAAGTTCACCCTAGAGCCAGGCTTCAGAGTAGGCTTTAGCATGCATCACCTTGGAGGTTCTATTTCCAGAGGACTCCTAAATTGCTTAAGTTTTCAGGTCTCCATTTGCACTAAAATGCAAATGCCATTTACAACTAAAGTCAATCCAATGACTGAAACGAAGTCTTAGATACATGCAAAGAAGGGGCTTGCCTTCCCTCTCACAGCTATGCTCCCAAAAATGGAATGTGGGTATTCAGGAAGTATAAGGAATATTTTATTTTCTGTATGGAAATATCTTTCCTTTGCCTTGTGTGTGGTTCCTTCCCCCAGAACAGTGGATTCAGTGCTACAGAGCTGTCAGAGGCTGCCCAGAATAGTCTTATTCTCATGCTCTGCCATTTTCACAGGGCATTGCAGGATTTATGCGCATATGGATATGTGTGCGTTACATGTCCTTGTGTGTGCCAGGGAATCTAGTGAAAGGCTATACGAAATCCCAGTCTTCTCCCTGCTCCCACAGTTTAACCACAGTGCTGAGGGAAAAACATGCCCAGAGAAATAAGGGTAAAAGAAATCTTTGTATGTTTGCTGTAAAGTTCCAGTTCTGTCTTCAGTGAAAACAAATTCTATCATACAGCAATATGAGAGTGAGGAACAAATTCATGTTAGCACGGGTAAGGTCTGCATTTCAGATTTTCCTTGCTCTTGCTGTGTTTACCTTTTTTATCTTTAACCCTCAGGAACCTATTTCCAAGTTTTCCGGCAGCCTTTTTGATAGCAACGGTAGCAGGCGTGATCAAAAAAATACCCGAACAACGCTTCCAGAAAAGCACAAGCTGGCAATGAAAGGGAAGACACATCCAGGATCTAACAGCAAGGTGCAGCCACCTGTGTCAGCAGCAGGCAGCTTCCCCAGCGAGAGCGGCCGGATCGCGGAGGAGCTGCGGGTGCTGGATGTGCCGCAGCCCCCGCTGAAGGTTTGGAACTGCTGCACGGGCTGGGCTTGCTGCTGCTGGGGGGCTCTGCATGTCTGTGGGACTGCCCCTGTGTCTGTGGGGAACTCCTCTTGGGTGAGGCAGTTTATAAAAGATGCAAAGGAGGGGGAATATTGCATGGCAGATGTCATGAGGCTTACCTTAAAGAGAGAAAGCTGAGGGTTGTCATTGCTTGCCATGGCTTATATGGAAAAAGAATTTCCCATTAAAAAACCCCAACAAAGCCCTGTTTCCTTGTGGCCATGCATCTCACCTTATATATCCAGGTTTGGTATTGTGAGGTTAAGTCAAAGGTATGTGCAGGTGGGCCCTGAGCTGAGTCTTTGTTCCATCCATGGTTTCAAAGCAGTGGTGGCAAGTCTTGCATGTGCCAGTGTTGAAGTGTAGCACCATTTTTCTCTGGGTTGGGCTCTCCAGGGGCATGTCTGCTGCTGGCCAGAGTGGGAGGTAGATTTTCAATGCTCACATAATTAATAGGCAGTATTTTTGATTAATCAGGTCACTTATCCATTATAATTCTTTTCCAGGTAACCATTACTGTGTGCAGTCAAATGGGGAGTCTTGGTATTAGCATTGCTGGTGGAAAGGGCTCATCTTCATGTAAAGAAAGTGATGAGGTGCATTTCATTATTCAAAATTTATCTAGTGATCATTAGGAATAGACTGATGAGTAGTTCCTTGAGTTATTGTGTTTTGTTGTTTGCTTTCTGAGATTGTCTTTCACATAACATTTCCACCTTTGTAAAGCTAACAAGGGTAAACATAGGTAGCTTATTTCCCAGAGTAGGGTCTGGCAATAGATTTTGATGGGAAGCTCCAGAAGGGATGATTTGGGAGAGATACCCAAATGTAAACCAATGATTTTACAAAGGCAATCTGATGGCTGAAACACTGTTGCCTAATTCTCATTTTCTGCCTCAATTTGGGGTCCCTCCCTTGGCAGTCCACATGCCTCTCCCATCTTGTTTGCTCATTCCCAGGAGCTGACTTGGTTTGAAAGAAATATTTCACACATCTTCTCACAGATTTTTCTTTTAAATTAATCTTTGTTTTCCAGTCTGTTCCCCGTGGCCCAATGTAAACAATTACTGACTTTTGTTCATTGTTGTATGTGTCAGCCATGGAGGCTTCTTTTTTTTTTTTGTCTTGCTAATATGCTAGGGCATTTAGTTTTTAATTTTATGGAGGCAACAGAACAATAAGTTTTGAAAATTAATTACTTCCCATTTGCTTTTTACATCTAAGAACAATGGGAGAAACTATCATGTCTGAAATCATATTTTGTGTTACCAGGGAGTCCTGATTGCACGGCTGCCAAAAGATGGTCCACCAGACTTGGCTGGAGTACAAGCAGGAGACAGAGTGGCTGAGGTAGATGGGTTGTTTGTCACTGTGGAGTGTGTTCTCTTGTTGTTGTCTTTAAAACAAATCACTTAGAGTTGGGGAACTTGAGATCCTAATCTAGGCTTGCCTTAGCTTTTTAGATACTTGCCATTATGAAGAAATGATAATGACATTAAATTGTTGTATTCCTTTATATTGTGTTCTGGTTGTCAGATCTTTGTGTTCAAAGTGCTTAACTAAATATTATTCACCTGAATGAATGATTTACAAAGGAAAATAATGGTCTTAGTAAGCAGTTATGTAAGCATAAATGCAGTTGTACTTGATCCAAGAAGCTTTCTTGTGACATGGTATTAGATTTACTAGATGAGTTCATTGCAGTTGCAACAAAGAAATGTAAACTAGATGAGCTTGTTTCCCCAAGGTAATTTTTGGTGGGAAGAGAGCAGCTCAAAATAATTCCCCCGATGGAGGCTTGCAGTGCTAAATGCCAAGGGATAAGTTTGCCCCTCGGGCTGCTCCACCTCAAGGCTCATCTTTCCTAGCAGAAGCCACATTCTTGAGCTTCAGAATTGCCCAAGAACGACAGGAGAAAAATGGTCACATTCAGTTTTGTGTTACATACTTTTGATATAGTCTTTGGTTTCTACCTGCTGGGAATAGTGGAGTAGGAAGAGAACATCTACAAAATTACTTCAAGGTGAAACTGATCCGTATTTCTTTAGCTCTTGTTCTCTTAAACTGTCATTTATACTTGGTTAGATTAATAGTTTTTACTCCAGCATGGTCCATGTTGAATTAAGGTGGGATAGAGCAAGCAATATGGTATGTCTGTTAAATTGTCAGGAATAACAATACAACCCGTATCAGCCAAAGATTTAATGATACATTAATCTACTAATTTTGTAAAACTATGCGATGGAATTATTAATGGAGGGTGGTGTTCCATAATATGTAAAAATTGTGTTAGTTTGATGGTTCTTAAAAGGTTTATTTTAGATTAAAATCTGTATAATTTTACATTTTTTATTTTATGAAAGGTACTGTAAGAAATTGGAGAAAATGTAAATAATTCTCTACATATTTCACATTATCAGATCATTGGGGGAAAAAAACCCCAGGATTTTTAGTTGCTGAACCTTTGCCTTCTGAGCAGAGTTTCTGGTCAAGTTAAGTATCTTAAAAATCAACGCCATTGCTCAGGCTCCTCCATGAGGCTATAATTAATTCTTTATTTTGGGGACTATTTGGAATATACTAGGTGTTAATGTCTGTTCACTTAATCAATAGTGAAAGAAGTGAAAAAGAAGAAATTTCTGTTCCAGCCTGATCTACCTTGCTGTTATTGTACAAATAGTTAGGATTTCTCCATCTCCCACAAGATGGCAGAATCATTCATCTGTTTAAAGAATGTTGAAAACAACTCTCTGCTTCTTGTGTGTGTGACGAGAAGGAATTTATAGTGTGCTATAGAAATACTACTGTTTTGACCACAGGACTAATCTGTGTACAAATAACAAGCATTTTTCTCTTCACACAATGTGTTACAACTTGAACTGATAATTTTAATAGAACAAATATAAAATTCACCACAACTGGGAAACAGCAAGAATTGAAATTTTATTTGCTTTTGTTGTACAACCACATGTAACAATAGGGCCAGGTGTTTGTATATTAACTTGAGAGGGTGAGAACTCCTCTTCTTTAACAGCATTCTGAATAAAAATGTTTTTGGTGTTTTCTTTTAAAGGCAACCTTTGTTTCAGAACCTGCTGCCCTTGCTGCTGGTCCTGCTGAAGCTTCCCCCAAGGGCAGCCCCTTCCCGACAGTCAACCATGTCATAACAGTAAGTAGGATGGCCCCAGTACATAACAAGTCACTCTTACCTAAGAAATTTGTGTTTGTCATTACTGCTAGTAAAGACTGGCACAGAACTCAACACCTGTCAAAGATCAGAGACCCTACCAAACATTTATGTGGCTGTCACTGCAGCTGGGAAGCTGGGACATGGCTTCTGGAGGAGCTCAGCTCTTGGCTGAGCACCCACATAGCAGAGCAGAGCTTTTGAAGCTCTCTGGTTTAGGGACTTAAGGGTGGTGTCCATTCCCCCCAGCTTGAGTCATTATTCTGTTGTTTGGACTCTGTCTGTAGCTAATGGAAGGAGCAGCATTTCCAGAGTCCCTCTTTTAGGAGGGAGAGGGTGAACTGCTACCTGGAGGTGACCATTTTCATCTTTTGACTGGAGTGGGGGGTACTTGTGTCACGGGCTAAGAGGGGCCTGTATTTTAGGTGACTGGTGAGAGAAAGCCTACTGCACATGTCACAGAAGGCAACAGCTGAGACTGCAGGGTGGCTTTTAGAAATCCACTTTTTTGAACTTCTCTAGCAAGTTCAACTCTCTGAAGACCTACCCTAATGCTGGTCATCTATGTGCACAACTGAAACTATGGCTTTACTAGGAAGATACAATAAGATCAAGGTATCTGAATAATTAAGGTTAAGAAGCATCTTACTTGTGTGGAGCTTGAAGTACCAGCAAGCAACAGCTGTTTCTCCTACAGAAAATGCTAGAGGAATGCTTTGTGTAATTCCTCTTCTTTCAGGTTTTTTTAAAATCTTCCTCCATGAATACCATTCACAACCTGGCTAATGGCAAAAAATGAAAGTATGTATATTATATAAAAGACTGTAGTCAAAGACCATGTCAGTTTTTATTAACCATTTAGATAACTAACGTGATTTGTTAGTTGACTGAAAAAGTGAGCAAATAGATCATGCAACTGTTTTTCTCTGGTTTCCTCTGTTAGTCACTGTTTGACATGTTGAGCTACAGTTTTTGTCCATGAGATAGACTAAGAAACATTTCCCCTTCTATTAGTTGTTTAAAGAAACTTATTTTGAGGCCTCTGTCCTCCAGCATCTTCTTGTGAAACATTTAGAGCAGTTTTATTTTCCAGCTTAAAACACTTTCATCAGTTTGGAGTTTTTTGTCCAGTTTTACCTGGTAGCTGTTTCTTACAGTCTTTATCAGCATTGCAGGAAGCATGAGGCTTCCTGTTGGAGGAACCACTGGTGAAACCAGTGGTGTATTCATACATTGGCGGTGGCCTGGATCTGTTGCAATAGCATCTGACTTGTAGTATTTTCATCCAAAAAGAAGAAATTACTGTATTTTTTATGTTGTATGCCTCCCTTTAAAGGTGTAGTGGGGAGAGGAGGTAGATTAGACTGAGATACTTAGAGCAGAGTACTCAGAGGGAGTCAATTGGCTGAATATGTTCCAAGTGTCAAAAGTAACCAATGCGCAAGTTCTTTTGTGAAGGAACATTTGCATTTCTGTTTTTTTTTCTTTTTTGAAGTCAAAATCTTTGTGCTGTAGCAAATGATATATGTTATTGCCTGTCACCTGGAGCAGCATTCATCAATTTTAGGGATTATGGGCTTGTGAGGAGTATCCTGCTGACTTGGGACTGCTCAATTTCTCATCTCTTCTCACTTTGAAGTCCCTCTAATTCCTCAATAACTGAAGGAAATCTTATTATCTGAAAAATGTTTAGAGCCTGGTTTCTCATGGAGGACTTGCTTTGCATGTTCAGATAAGCAGGTGGCAGTAGGACCTTAATGCAGAATCATCTTCTCTGCTAGGAATATAGGAAGTTTCGTTTCCTTTATGTTTCTGATCAGGTTTCAATAGAAGATGGTTGTGTCTACATCAAGGGGGGGAAGAATTGAGCATAATGGCAGAGAAACAAGAGATTCGTATTACTATTCTGCAAAAACTGAATATGTGCCAGATGGTGTCATCTTTCTTCTCCTTCTCTTCAGTGTCATCATCCTGACTTCCAGCAGATACTGTCTTCATCTGTTTATTTTTATTGAATTTTAAAAAGCATCCTCTTTGCATGTGCTCTCTGTGATAATATTTGTCTTATTCTTGCTAGCCATAGCCCACCCCATCTCCGAGCCTGCTGCTCTGGCATTACAACATGCAACGCTGCTGCCAGGTTCAGTTTTCCTCTCTTTTCCACAGGCTTGGTTGCTCTAACTGCTTCTAAAAGGCTCATGTAATTGTTAACTCATCCAGCCAAACTCAATTTCAAACCCTTTGTGCCATCTTTAAGATTTCATGACAGTGTGAATGACCAGTAATTAATTGGACAAACGAAATGTTCTTTTACAGTGAGTCATTGTTTTGCAAAGGAAAAATGAAAATCTTCCTTGGTTTTAATTATGACTGAGTATTTTGCAGACATTTAGATAGAGGCCTCAGAACTTTAATTACTAGTAGATAGTTTTTAGATACAATATTTTATAGACTTGCCTCAGTTATGCTAATCACACCTCAAAAATATGAAAACATATTTTACTTTGTTTAATATATATATATCTAAATATTTGAATTGAACTTAAAAAAAAAATCAGAGCTATAAACACATGCCCATGCTGACTTTAACAGAAGGAACTTTAACTGGGATTCTGGACTCTTCATTTCCAGTTTTGTTATTGTTTCCTATCCATCCTATCAAACATGTAGCCAACTTTTCATAATCTTTCTCCATCATAAGTATTTTCATTCAACCTCTGACTGAAATTCCCAGAGGATTTTGTTGGACTGAATGGAGACGGTTGACAGGTTTCAGCATCTTCTATAATTTCATAACATGCATCATCATGCCATCTTCTTTGACTCTTTTTTGGGGCTCTCAGCATAATAAGGATATTAGATACTTCGTAATTAATATCAAGTCTTCAAGATATTTTAATCTAGTATTTAACTTAAATTGTTAGCATATTATTTGATTTAATTTTATGCCTTTGCCCTGGGAATTTCCTCAATTATATTTTTTCATATAGTTCACCAGGGGTACAAGTGTAAATGATACTGGGATTTTCAAGGAAGGTTAAAGTAAGAGTTACCAATTAAAAGTGATTGTGTGAATAAATAAATAAGTAAAAGGTGAAGCTTACAGTACTGAAAAAGTCTGAAAAACTTATTCAGGCTAAAAAAGCCAAATTTTTTGGCTGCTCTGTTAAAAGCACAGAGATACCAAGAGTTCTTAAATCTGCCGAGAAAACAGACAAGTGTACTAGAACCTGTAACATGTATTGAAATGAAATCCTCTTGTGCCTGCAGAAAGTGCATAAGCAGATGCACCATTTCCCACAGTATGTAGTTGCTGGTGTTCTGCCTTTGTCTCATATTGTTCATATGCAAGTCGTGAGAAATCTTACATGGATGAGAATCCCAGCAGATCTACCTTCTTCATTTCCAGCTGATAATGACTTTTCAGGAGAAAACCTTGATCCACTCATATTAGTTAAAAATCTTCAAAAATCTAATTATCAAACCCTTTCTTTATTCATCTGAGCATGTTCCAAACATATCAGAAAATTGAAATCATACAACATGAAATAAAACTTTTGTTTCTTTAGTCATTGTCTTGCTTTGTTCAATTTTAAAAGCAAAGCCAGTGGAGTACTCAGGTCAAAGAAGCAGGGTAAAAGGAGACAACTAAAGTGAGATTCAGAATGTGCTTATCATGAACAAAGCTACATTTCTTCTTAAGCTTGTTTCAAACAGTAAAGACCTTGCTCACATCACATGCAGTGTTTGACTGACCTATAGCACCATAAGATCTACTACTTCAAGTTTCTTAGGAGGAACTGCTTTATCCCTTTTCCAAAACATTTTCATGACTCTTTTAATCTTGTCGGGTAAGGGTGTTGGTGTTTTTATGTTATTTTTTTTTTCCATTCTGACAAGCTAAGTTAGTTTTAGAAGTCAGGAATCTAACTCTCCACTGCCTTGCATCTTGTGCAGAGTTACATATGTTTGCAAAGAAGCCTATGAGCCTCGTTGGTTTAGCTAACCTTAGTCGTCATGTGAGCTCCAGTGGAGTGTGAGCACCCATGTGCCGTGTGATTGCCTCCTCCATTTCATCTCCTAGTTTGCTTCTGCTTTTATCTAAGCAACTGAGTATTTCTGAGTCACGATGAAAGATGTAAGATAAAAGGTGTGTGTTGTAGGCACTGTGTTTGCCTCCATAGTGTAGTGGTTAGGGAACTTATTTTGTGAATTTGAAATTAAGTTCCTGCTCCTAACAAATGCTTCTGTTTGCACAGTGTATCTTTTTCCTCCCTTCCTTTTAAGTAGTTTTCTCACAGCACTCAGTTAAAACTGACTCATTTCAAACTTCAAGGTTCATGGATTTTGCAAAGCTTGTAATTAACAACACTAAATAGGAAAAGCCTTTTAAAAGACAGGACATTAATTGATCTTTTCAAGTTACCATATTAAAATACCTCCAAGTTAGAGAAAATCTACAGAGTGAGCCCATCATATGGTAGACAATATAAGCAAAAACATGCAAAAGATGAACAGACTCAAGCAAGGCACCTTGAACTGTGCTGTAGGACATAGCATATTATTTGAGAATAAAAGAGGATAAATATTTGAAAAGCTACACAAATGATAAGCAATATCTCCCCTTGTGAAAGGCATCCTCATGGACTCCGTGGGAGTTCTGCAGGGGAAGAGACTGTACTGAGTTCCTGCAGGCTTTCAGACAGCCACTGCCTTTCACAGAGTGATGAGTTTTCTTCAAAAAATCAGGGGATTGGCAACTTGGACCATGGGTAGCACTGCTTATGGGGGCAATGCCTTTTAAGCCTCCCAATGTGGTCAGAGCAATGCATTTTCTTTGATGTTTTCAAAGCATCAGGCCATAAAATGATTACACACTTATATGAAAGCACCTATATGAAAATCTGTAAGTCAGGTTCCAGTGTCAGGGAAGTCACTATCCAGTGGTACATTAGAAGATGAAAGAAATGGAGCAAGTGCAATTTTTCATACACAATTTGAATCATATAAAAGCCTTTTGTGCTTGACAGCACTGCAGATATGACATGATGAAGATTGATCTTCCATTTTTGTTGTGAGTTTGACAGAGCTCCATCTTTCTTGCCTTGTGCATTGCCCTTGGGAGGCACTTGGCAGAGAGCAAGAACAGAAAGGAGCTTTGCTCTAAGTGTGACATGACCAAATGTTATATATACTGCATGCTGGAAGACAGATGCAACATGCAAGATGTTCTCTTGCTATTCCAAGAAGTAGAGAAAATACTCAGTTTTAAAACTGAGCTGCAAAATGTATCAATGTCTAGAAAAATCACACAGAGGAAATTTCCGTAGAATCATAGAGTGGTTTGGGTCAGAATGGACCTTTAAAGGTCATCTTGTACTCCACTTGTAGTGACCAGGGACATCTTCCACTAGAACAGGTTGCTCAGAGCCCTGTCCAACCTGTCCTTGAATATTTCCAGAATGGGGCATCCACACCTCTCTGAGCAACCTGTTCCAGTGTTTTATTGCTTGTCTGGTTCATTGACTTCCAGGAAATCATACTGAGCTGAATTAGATTTTGGAGTAAATCACTGTGCAGAATGTGGGAACAGCAACAGGGAAGGGGGATGGGCAGGTGGGGTAACCTCTGCTCAGGGCCCTCACCAGGCTGCTGCACACAAAACTGAGGCAGCACTTCCAAAAGCATGGTGCCAAAGCTCCTCTGTCGGTGCTTGGGAGTAGTGTGGCTGTTCCAAGGGCAAGGATGAACTGAATTATGTGCTGCCCTCTCCCAACCCCAAGCAACAAAAGGAGTTGTCACGAGCCTTTGCTCCCTGAGTGCAGCAGCACAGGTCACACAGATGTCCTTGTGCAGAGGCCTTCTGTAGCCAAGTGTAATGAGGTGCTTCATCCATGCCTCACCAAAGATTTATCTTCCCCAGAGTGCAGGAGAGGCTTATACCTCTCTCTCCATCCGACTTCACAATTTCTGGAGTTTGGCCAGAGGTCAAACACAGCAGTAAAATAGCATTGTAAAGTGCCGGGTAAAGGGATGCAGCCGGGGATTTCCACGACCAGGAGAATGGAGGGTGCACCACAAAACACGTTTGTTGAAACGTCCCTGATATGCTATGAAAGGGGAGCTGTGCTGAACGCCCGGGTTCCCAGATTCACGTGTTTTCACACCCACAGCTGTACATCAGCTGGTTCCTGCCCCAGGCCCCTCCCCGCTGCTGCCCCCGCTGCCGTCCCGGCTGCGCCCTGGCTGCTGCGCCCGCTCCCGCCTGGAGGTGGGGTTGCTTGTGAGTAATGAGCTCACAAGGAATTAATTTGATCTCTTTCCCTCTCTTCGACTTGTATTTCCTTGTTTCCTTTTGGGGAGAAGGTTGCTTTTATCTATTGTTGCTGACGTCAATTAAGAGTGCCATCGGATGTCGGTTTGTTGTGAACTGTGCTGCAGCTGATCTGCCCCTTCTCTGCTGTTCTGTGGGATACATCTTTGCATCCTCTTTTTAAATTTTTTATTTAAAAGTCCAGCTGTGTAATATTTTTTAGGCATGAGTACATCTCCTACTTTACTAAATTCAATTTAGACAGTTTCTTCTGTGAATACAGTCATTATCAAATGTGATCTAGCAAAGGACTGTTTTCATTGAGAAGTCTAAATTTCCTGTTCAGGTCAAAAAATTGCTTCTATCCCCAGTGATTTGTGACAAAACAGGTAAGACTCCGTATGAAATCATAACATTATTCATGAGGTTTACATAAACCCCTGTACATGCTCTCAAATGTGTTGATAATTTTGTTTTGCCCTGTTTTCCCCAGTTAAGGGTACCATCCTTAGCACTGGAGTCAGTGAAAATCAGCTGTAAAGTCAAATTTAAAAAATATGCATTATTTAGATACATGGAGCTGAGCTAGGGAGGCATTCCTATTACAGCTGGGGAATTATTCCTATTCTAGCTGGGAATATTTTCTTTAAAAATGTACGTGTTTGAACTAGAGTTAAAAGTGTGTCTGGTTTTCTTCCTAAAAAGGTCAATCCAAATTATTTTTTCCTGCCCTTATTCCTTCAAACTTTGGCCTTTCATGTGTCGTTTCACCTTCTGATTTGTAGCCTCTGTCCCCAGCAGCTGGCCTTACTGCCAGCTGTGAGTTTTGCTTCTGGTTATGCCTTTGATGTGAAGCCTGAGTTGTAGCTGTGACTGTTGCCTTGAGAACTTGCTTCTCTGGCTAATATTGGAGTATGGACCTGGAGTATGGGCTGGGAGAGGCCAGGGGAAGGGAAAGGCTTATAAAAGAAAAAAAAAAAGATGATGGGGTTTGTTCTGTTCAGTTTTAGTTTTGAAAAAATTATAAAAAGAGATAATGAACTGTCTTTTATGGACTGTTCTGCAATGTTTTGGACAGACATTTTGATTAGAAGTAGGTAAGGAAAGCATATGTGCACATCTGGAAGTTAAAAATTATTGGATGTTAACCTGTTGGCAAGACATCTCATTTATCATGTTTTATTTTAAAAACTGCTTTCAAGCATCATAGCTAGTTGTGTGTTTGTTCCTATCCTGTTTCAGTATGAAAGAGTTTTTGCAGGCAACACTGCAGCTGAATTGCCCCAAGTTGTTTAGATGGGTTTATTTTACTTCTTCCTGCAGAGGACCAGGAGTGCACAGGCAATCCTGTCTGTGCTCCAGCTGAAGGACTCTAAGTTTCAATGTAGGCTGTTAATCCCATTAAATGAGAGTGTCTGAAATCATCTGATTTTTAGTTATGCGTGATTCAAACAAAACTGATTTTTTTTTTAGTGTAGAAAGTCTTAGTGGTTATGCTAAAAAAAGCGACACAAACAAGCTAATGGAAAAAGCTTCCACAGTGAGCCCACTGGTTTTACTACAGGACATGTCCATTTTGAAGTTTACTTTTTAGGCACTGAAAATGTAATTTCAGGGGAAAATGGAAAAACAGAAACTTGTTTCAAGTAATTAATGATCAATTTTTCTGAAAAAGTATCCTATGTATTTTGACAATTTGAGATTTGAATAGTAGTTCCGATAGTGTTTAAATAATGATATTTAAAGCATGACGATGGAAAGTGAGTAGGAGGACTTTGCAATTTCGACAGAAGTATTTTAAACAAGTTTGAACACTGCTGAGTAGCAACCACTGGAGAAAGCAATGGAGTAATAGAAAATCTAGATAATTTGTCCTCCTACCCTGGCATCATTTTTTTTTTGCAGAATTATCTAGAGAAGATGGAATTTTCACACTTTCTCACATGCCTTAGGCAAACAACTCACGTGCCTGTACTGGAAGGGTTTTCCTTATTGCCATTCTAAATGTCTCTGTCATGCCCTGTGTGTAATGGGCAGTGGAAATAGTTTGCTTCCTCTTTGCTGTGCCATTTTTTCACATGGGAAATCTGTTCTCCTATCTTCCCTCAATCATGCTGCACCAGGAAATGTACATTCAAATACGAATAGTAAAGAAAAGCTCCAAGAGCAAAGCTTGGCTATTTAATAGGGTAGCTCTGAGGTCAGTGAAGATAAGCAGGGAAATATGGAAGTGAAGGTAAAATCCCCTCAGGATTCTGGGAAGAGAAGCACTGGGTTTGAGAAAAGGATGTAACAAAATATAATGCAAGTTTAGGGTTGTTGAGTTTTGTTATTTTATTTGGGTTTTTTTGTTTGTTTTGTTGTTGTTGTTTTGTTTGTTTATTTGGTGGTTTATTTTTTTAGCAAAACTGAAGGAGTAAAGGAAACTCATAAAGCTTGTATTGTGAGGTTCCTGGAGCTTGGGTGAATGTGAAGGCAGTGATAGAGAGTGCTGGGTCCTTAGGGGACGGTTAGGTGAAGATGATTAGGCCACTGTGGTTAGAAATGTGATGTGTGTTTGTTACATACGTTTTGTATTGGTTTTGGTTTTTATAGAGGAGCTTAATTGATAACTTTTGCTGCAAGGAGAGAGAGACTAGAGGCCCAAGCCTCTTTTCATTGAATTAGACCTTGTACAAATGCATGTTCTATTACTTAGTTGCATTTGCAATTGCATAATTGGCACTATCCTCAACTGAGAGTTGTTTTTTCATTGATACCTATGATTCAGGTTTGAGCAAATTGGCTCCTCAGCATCCTGCCAGGGGAGAGGCACAGAGGAGGATGACTGGCTGCAGGGGAAGGAGCAGTGATGGTTTAGGGACAGCAGTGGCATGGGCTCACTCAGGGTTTCAGAGGGAGAGTGGGCAGTGAGATGTGCAGAAAGCAGAGGGACAGAGAATACAGCTGCACTTGGACCAGGACATTTGGTTTGTTAGAAGGACTCAACAGTATGGTATGTCTCCAAATCAGCATGTGTCAGAGCATGTGTGAACTTTCACCTGCCTGGAGAGGGTAGAGAGGGGCTGCTGTAGATTAGACCTGAGCCCACTCTTCTCTTGGGAGTGCAGGTTTCCAGCCTTTGCAGCACTTCTGGGCTGAGACACTGTTCAGCCTCTGCTGTAGAAAATTGGTTGTTCACTTAGTGCTGGTTCCTCTTTACCTGCAGCAACATGAAAGATTAGATGAAAGACTTCCCCAGCACTATGTGTTTTGTGGAGCAGTTAACACAATTACCACAGAAATGTTGAAGGAACACTTTTCATCTATTAAATTTACTTTATAATTTTTAGACTTAGTTCCATCATAATATTTGAAAGATAGTTTGCAAGCAGTCATGAATTGTTTGAAGTAAATCTCTTTTAGAGAATTAATTTTGGTTCTTTGGAAACTAGGGAGGAACCATGCTGAAAAGAGTACTTAAAAAACTGACATTCAAAATTGGTAAGGTCTTTTCTTCAAAAGGACAAATAGGTACTGGTGACTCTGCATTGCTAATGAAATACGTCAGTCATGGGAAGGTGTGCACATGTCTATTTTTGATCAGCACAACACACAAAGAAAGGTCTTCCCTGAGCTTTGAGCTGACAGCTCAATGAAATGCAAAGCCTGCTCCTGGATATGACTGTAGGAAACTTAGGGCATACACCTCTGCAGCAATTCTTGAGGTGTCAGAATTTCATTATGTGACCCAGTAAACCACCTGTATGTATAGATGTGCATTTGCTGTAGTGCAAAGCAGCTGGCTGCTGGCTGTTGTTAAGGAAGAAGCATCTTTCAGCAAAGAACAGAACCGTACGGTGCAAGAAAAGCTTATAAATCATGTCATGTGTGCATGACAAAAGCAAATCTTCCTGGGAGTTGTAGCTTGGCCAGTGCTTAGTATAGATTATTTAAAGCTTCAAGAAATGTGTCCTTCTTAGTTTAAGCAGAAGGAAAAGAAGGGGGGAAAAAAAGGTGCATAATTGGGCACTTAGTACACCAGGGTATACACTAAATTTACACATGGTTTTAAAATTAGTTTACACTTAGCAGGGGTGAGATTCAGCTCTGAACTGACACCTGCACTTTGGTGTCTATGTGTAGTGTGCTGTGAGCCAGGGGGAGCCGGATCTAATGTCAGTGGAGCCTGAAGAATAATTCATTTTACTTCAAAGCAGAAACCTCCTGGCTGAAAATGCAACAGCCACAAAGTATCTATATGCTTGTGACATTTCCTAAATCAAATAATAGATAAACAATTGAATTGTGTTGTGTGTAAAATGTAAATGTTCTCATGAAGTAGAAGTAGCTGATAAATAAGAAGTACGAACTTTCCTGAAAATTTTCATACTGCTAGTAAGAGGGCCACTTTATTTATTACACATTATCATCTTACATGTTTGTTAAATATATTGAGTCACGCTTATATGTTTTCATCACATGTTAAACCTTTTTTGGAAAGCAGTAAAAAGGAGGATGATTTTGTGCATCAGAGGGAAATTTGTAATGATCCATTCATTGATAAAAATAATTACTGATACGGTATTTGACTCTACATAAAGAGCCTGACACCCTGACACTTGTTTTTCTTTTCCTCAGTTACAGCATTTAAATTAATTTTAAACATTGCAATATAATTCTCAAAGAATGCAAAGTTATTGTCCAAGGAAAATATTAATCAAATCCATGTATGCATATTTAACTGACAAATTTAAACATTGATATTTTCTCTTAATGTTTCTCTTAAATATATTTTGTCGGTAAAGAAGCCCAAATATGCAATTTTTCAGAGATCAATAATTGATATGATTTAGGGTTCTTAATTAATCTTTTATTACTTTCAGGGGGATGAATTGAATGAATAATGAAGTTAAATAAATTTCTTATATTTACTTGTCTTTATTTAAAAAAAATACTTTAATCTTTTTTTCACCTATAGAATGTTTTTTAAAAGATTACCTAATGAGAGGAAAGGACAATTTATCCTAATTTTGCTTTATCTATGGCTTTTTGGCATAGAACAAAAAATGAAAGGAGAAGCAAGGGGAATCATCTGTTATTGGATGTGGTAAGAAACATACAGACAAAGGATAAGTGTGAGGTACTTAATGCCTTCTTTGCCTCAGTCTTTAATAGCAAGACAAGTTGTTCTCTGGGTACCAGTCCCCTAAGCTGTAGCACAAGGATAGGGCGTAGAATGAAACCCCCATAATCCAAGGGGGAATGTTCAAAACGTGCTGCACAACTTAGACGCACACAAGTCCATGGGGCCAGATGAACTCATCCAAGGGTACTGAGAGAGTTGGTGAAGTGCTCACCAGGCCCCTTTCATCATCTGTTGGCAGTCCTGGGTAACCAGGAAGGTCCCAGTTGACTGGAAGCTGGCAAATGTTCTTCCCATCTAGAAAAGGGGCTGGAAGGAGTGCTTCAGCTTGACCGACCTAATCTTCAGTGACAAAGTGACCCACTTAGGTGTTGTCTACCCAGAATTTAATAAAGCCTTTGATTTAATTTCCCAGAGCATTCTCCTGGACAACCTCGTGGTTTGGACAGGGACACTGTTGCTGGGTGAAAACTGGCTGGATGGCCAGGCCCAGAGGATGGTGGTGAATGGTGATGGTGGCTGGTCACTAGTGGAGTTTCCCAAGACTCAGTACTGGGGCCAGTCCTCATTAATATCTTCTTCAGTGATCTGGATGAGCGGACTGAGTGTACCCTCAATAGGTTTGCTGATGACACCAGGCTGGGTTGGGAGTGTTGATCTGCTGGAGGGTAGGAAGGCTCTGCAGAGGGATTTGGACAGGCTGGATTGATGCTCCAAGGCCAATTGTGTGAGGTTCAATGAGGCCAAATGTCAGGTTCTGCCCTTCAGTCACAACAACCCCACGCAGAGGTACAGGTGGGGGGCAGAATGGCTGGAAAGCTGCCCAGTGGAAAAGGACCTAGGGGTGCTGGACTTCAGCTGGCTGATTGTGAACCAGCATGTGCCCAGGTGGCCAAAGAGACCAGTGGCATCCTGG
>VXBQ01017623.1:348493-433873 GCA_013400175.1 Phainopepla nitens
GGAGCAGCTGAGGGAGCTGGGGGTGTTTAGCCTGGAGAAAAGGAGGCTCAGGGGAGACCTCATTGGTATCTGCAACTGCCTGAAAGGAGATTGTAAAAAGGTGGGGATTGGTCTCTTCTGCCGTGTAACAAGTGACAGGGCAAGAGGAAATGGTCTGAAGTTGTGCCAGGTTAGGTTTAAATTGGATATTAGAAAAAATGTCTTTATAGAAAGAGTGTTCAAGCACTGGAACACATTGCCCAGGGAAGTGGCTGAGTCACCATCCCTGGAGGTATTTAAAAGACATGTATTTGTAGCACTTAGGGGCATGGTTTAGTGGTGGACTTGGCAGTGCTGGATTAGTAGTTGGACTTGATGATGTTAAAGGTCTTTTCCAACCTAACCAATTCTACGATTCCCCATGGTGTTACACCTCTCACATGTTTTTTCTCATCACTTGTTTCCCCTGTCCCTTTAAAATATTCCCATTAAACACTTCCCTGCTCTTGATCTGATTCTTTTCTCTGAAATCTTTCACATCTGCTGAAGATACCTCGGATAATCCTCACACGCCCTTCCACTTCTGATGAAGATGCCGACCAGTTGCCCCCAGACCCTGATGACTTTGAGCCTGAGGAGCCTGACAGCGCAGAAGGCCATGCCTATTCAGACTGTCTGAGCAGTGCTTTTTATCCTCCCTAATAAAGTGCTTTTCTGGCAGGAGTTCATGGGTGGTTTTCTTTCCCATTGTTTGATTACATTTAATGTAGTACTTGAACCGCTATGCCTTATTTATAGTGAAAACCATTACATGGAGGATGGATTTGTGAGGAGAACCCTGTTTGTATTTCTTTGCCTTCAACTTTCCTTCGGCGAGAACTTGTGAACCTGAAATGAAATGCACTGGGTCAAGTTATGTGAATGTCACCACATGTTTCAGTAGCCATTTGTAAAGGTGCCCTGCAGCACCTAAATGTAATGGAGAAAAAAAACAGGTGATTTTTATTCAGAGGGTACTTTACCCGTTTGGAAACAGACTGAAAACAATTGTATAGTTGGGTGGGATTTTTTAAATCTTGTGTCCATATTTTGTCTATACAGCTCATCCTTCTGTCTCCCCTCAGGTTCCTTTGATTTGTCTCCTTTAATGTCATTTTCTATGAGAATTAAAAAAAATAAATCTGTCTTTAACTAGTGCTTTTTTTTTTTTACCCACTGAGAAATGTTATCCATGCTGGAATTCTGTATCTCATTCTATTATAATAAAGAACAGTTTCTCCAGTTATATCAGTACTGTGAATGAATGTCAGATTTGAACAGGACCTGTAAGTTATATTTTATTAGATCCAAATGCAGGAGGCACATTAGGCAACCATGTATCCGAGAGTGAAGTGAGAAGCAATTTCTTATGCATGAGGAACTGTCTGAAACTTATTTTTTTCCCTGACTTGCATATAAGCAGAACCCTTTTAATTTTCCTTACTGCAGTATGCCTGTATTTCATGTATGTGTGTGTGTGGTAAGCATTTAAGAGCAAATTGTCCTATACAACAGTTTTCAATCATTTAATTCTCTTCACTGCTATTCAGGTTTTTAATGCATTTTAAGCTGTTTAGGAACAACTGTTTGGGACTGTTCTTTATCTGGGGTTCCTTGGTGCTCCCTTAACTCAGGGAAGCCAGTGGGGTATACCCCAGTGGGGTATGGCCCTGCTGAACTTGACTGCCTTGACTTTCTTTTCATGTACATTAAGTGTACATTGATGGTTTTTATGATGTTTATACAGTTTATTTTCCTGTAAATGTAATATAGCACAACCCAGTGACCTGGTAAATCCTCATCTTTTATTCACGTTTTTGAGAAAGATTTCTCAGGTGATCATTCATATATAACTCCAATGAATACTGGTAGCTGGCTTTTACAGAATTAGGAAGTACCCAGGAGGGTATGGCTGTCACACAGAGAACAATATCTCCTACTAACAGAAGGGATATTTTATTTTGAAAAGACGGATTTGCACTAGCACTGTGATATCAAGTCAATGGCATCCACTTTGGTTTTTTATTATCTTGTACATCAGCATTTTAATTGACAATAGCAATAGGAATATTAAGCTAACTTAATTCATTTGCAAAATGAACATTGTCTTAGAATCTGCTATGATGTAATATTGAAGACTATATAATGTGTGTAAGCATAGCCTTAAATGATATTGATAAATGAAATTATTTTTAAAATATTTGTTTTTCATCTCTTCTCTTCCTCCAAAACAGACAGGGTTCTTCCACCGTGACTTAATATTTAATCAATGCATGTTGCAAAAATATCAGTCTCAGAACCCACAAATGCTTTGGCACTCTAGCTACTAATGTACCGTTTACTACTACTTGATTGTGTCTTACTAGACTGCAAAAAAAAACAAAACCAAAAAAACCCTCAGCTGTTATAAATCAGACCTAGATTGCAGAATAAGTTGTAGTTGAAATCTAGTAAAATAAGATTTCTGTTGAGAACTTGATATTTTCTTCCTTTTTACTTCCCATGCACAAGTGTTTTAGATTCTTCATTAGATCTTGGAAATCAGAACATTTGCTATCAAAATGGCAAGCTTTTAATCAAATGCTGTCGCCATTCAGATAACTTTTAAACACTGAGAATTTTATCAGTCCATTTGCACTGAATTTCAAGGCAAATTTCATATTGCAGTGGAGAATTTTGCTGTGAGTATAAACTTAGAGTGGTAACACACTCTATGGACATGCAGCTCTACAAAATATATCGATCAAAGCCTATGCTTATTCAAGCTTCAATTAAGAAAAAACAAATCAGTGGCAGTTGATTATGTTTTGCTTTTGCTCTGCAAAAGAGGGACAGAGGTAGAGGTCAGATGCTGGTGTCCTTATCAACACTGAGTAATGTCTCTTTTGAGGTTTGGCTGTTTGATAAGAATGGGCAGAGACAGAAGGTGGAGAGGCTCAATGGGAGTTGGTCTGTTAATGACAGCTCATATCCTGTGCACGCATTTCCTGCTGACCTGGGAGGTGACTAGAAAAAGCTACCACCTGGTTATGGAGCAGTCACTTTTTTTCTGTGGGGAACAGGCTTCTCATTCTCAGCTGCCACATCATTTAAAATATTGCTATGAAGATATATAATGCTTTATTAATGTATTTCATTAGCCCCATCTCATCATTGTTACATCCATCGTTGTGGACGAAGGCATGGCAAACAGTACCAATCAATATGGGAGGGAAGATTTTTTTTTTTGTGTAACTAATCTATTGATGTGTATTTTACAGCCCAGGATGATTTGGTTTGCTGGGATATAGCACTAATATTCAGGGACATCATGCATATAGCTGAAACAATGGATATCTGACTGAAAAGAAGTTTGTTGTTCCATTCCTATCTGTACTCCTGGAGGACAGTAGATGTAGGACCTTACCAGCACAAGGATAGTCCACTTTAAAACAACTTACTTAAAAGACCTGCAAAAAGAAGAGCGCGCGTACAGCTTCCATGGACTGCCATGTCAGAAAAGGCTCTGAGCTTTTGGAATCAATTTGTTGTAATGTTGAAATAAGCTTCTTTGTTTTCATCCTCAAGCATAAACAAACTTCTCCCTTTGGAGAATATTTGTCAAGAAGCCTTCTGATCTCTGTACCTGACATGTAGGACTCTGCTTCCTCGCGCGCAGGGCAGAGACCTGTGGTGCCTGTGCTGTTTTCCTCCTTCCACACCTGCCGTCTCCTGCTCTGTGAGTGTTTGCAGAGCCGGCGGGGTGGCCCAGGGAGTGACAGCAGCAGCTGTCGGGTGCTGCGGCAGGAATGCGGACTCGTCTCTCTTAAGGATCAGCTTCCCACCCTTGGCTCCTGGCTGCCTGGAAGGTAAGCCTGCTTCATGTGCTGTCTCTGTAGCTCTGTCATGCTCCTCATTTCTGCAGGGATCCTGCCGTGGAATACCAGCTAGAAATGCTGCTGGGGTCCTGTCGTTTCCAGGCATGTGCATGTGACCTTGGGTGCATGTGACCTGCGGTAACATAGGGAATGCTTGCTGGCAGGGCACCTGTTGGTGCTGAGAGAAGGGTGAGCACCAGAAATAACCTGGAAAGCTCAGCTTGTGCCATCTGCTGGACTGGCAGTTACAAGTAGTGAGGTAGTCTACTGAGTTTTGTGCTTGTTGTTCCATTTTGATTGAAATGCGAGACAGAAGTGCTCTCCACATTAGAGCTTTAAAAATCACTGTAAGAGTGATTCCTGTATTAGTCTTAGGGTTTTTAACTGGTAAATGTGACTTAAGTAGATGGCTTTCAACTGAGTATAGTCTCATTGACCAAATCAGGGGTGGAATTAATACTTCTGTTGAATTCTTATGATGTGTCTAATGCTGAGCAAATAAAAGCTGCAGGCTTAGGAGAGCAGTAGTGCAGATGTATGACGTGTGGTGCAGCCACCGGCTGGCAGCTCTGGGCTACTGCTGAGCCAGGCTGAAAACGAAAATGTGCAAAGTTAAAGAATTGCAGGAGCCACAAGAGTGAAAACCCAGCTGAGAGTGACACACAGACATCATGATACTCGCTTGCTTCCTTCTCCAGGAACAGCAGATCAAATGAGCACAGAAAACACATCTGTTTAAATGCCTTACTTACACAATAGTGTTATTTTGCATGTTAAGCACTTGCATCTTACAAGAAAGCCCACAGCCCTCTCCTCCAATGAGCTTCTGCTCTTGGCCTCTTGTTGTTTATCTTCTCCTGCTCTGAGAAGAGAAACAGGTGTCAAGAGATGAATAACTGTAATAAAAAGAAGCAATTGGAAATAGCACAGTAATTTAAGCAATGTCTAGAACATGCTTTTTACTTATCACCTGTTTCCTATGTTTCCCCTTGCAAAGTAAAACAGGAAATATACTGTTACTAACAGTGTCTCAGAAAGTTCTTGGAGTAGAATAACCATTATTTCTCTGTAAGAATAAGAAATGTACCCTCAAAATTATATAAAACAAAATTCTCAAATGATTAGAATCATGGTCTTTCCTCACGTTTGGTGATGAAATGCCATGCCGAGCTAGGTGTGGTAGATAATAAGGTGATGTCAGCTTTTGTATGCTACCTCCAGGGTGCTTATACAATAGCATTCAGGCTACAGAAGAGCTCTGCATCCAGTGTTTCTTGGACTCCTTGATTTTAGTGTGATGGCATGAAGTTTGATGTCATACTCTCTTGCATTCGCTCTTTTCTTCATGTTCCCATCTCCAATGCAGTTTGCTCCAACTGCCTTTTACAGTTGCATGGTCAGCAGCATGATGCGTCCAGAATATGAATTTCCATTCATGAGAAGTGGAGATTCTCAAGTGAATGCTGTTAGATGCTGTTACAAGAATGTTAATGGGAAACTCATTTGTAGCACTACATACTCTCATCACTATCTTATGTTAAAATTATTGAGTACAGTGCACTCCATAGTCAATTCCTTGTGTCTTTCTGTAGTGATTGTTTTTGATATCAAAGGGTGAGCTGACACAGGAAAACGGTACTAGACCCTGCAAGTAAAGACTATAAACATGGTGGAAGATTGAGTTTTAGGGTAGTTAGGATGAGTGCTAAATTACTCGCAGCATAAACACCAGATAAAAGTCTGCCGTTGCTTGCTTGTATATATCTCGAGTCCTGCATTGCTGATTTCTTGCACCACTGAGGGCCTGCTCTTTTACCAACATGGATATCTGTTCCAGCCCAAGGAGGAAGTTACTCCCCTGGGAACCACTCTTTGGAAGCCTGCTGATATTTAGGGTCTCCCAGTGGGACAGAGCTGGGAGGCCACTGAGCCACGTGGCTGAGGTGCTCCTGTCCTTGTCTGTCATTTAAAACCACTGCAAATGGACAGATTAAGGGGACTGGAGAGGCTTCAAGTTCTTCACCTGCACCACAGGAATGGTCAGTAATGTAAGCAGCAGCATAGGGCAAGCTGCTGTTTGGAGCCCACTGAAGACTTCCTTTGACATCTTTAAGTGGTGCAAAGCCATTATGAAGTCCCTTGCCACAGGGATAAGTTTCAGCCTCCCAGAAATGATTATGGAGATATGAACTTCTTACTACTGTTTGCCTTCCCACTGAAGAGTGGAGAACTGCAGCTTTCTTCTGGGTATTATCTCACTTGCTCTTGCTCCTTTTGTTCCAACATTTCCAGGAGACACAGTGGGGTGTGCTTTTACTTCATGACATCAAGCTCATTCCCTCTGCTGCAGCAGCCCTTGCAGATTCGACTGGTTCTTTGCATTTGCCTTGCCATATTTACTCTTCTGATGGCTGTCTTACACTTCTGAAAACTCAGGTAAAAAAAAGGCTAAAGAAAAACAATTGTCACTGAAGGAATCTTTTGTTTGTTCTGAAGAATGTTTCAGAACAGGAACAGTCTAAGGTTTTATCAGCTTTTCATGTAAGGTATATAGACTGTTGAGGGATGACTGGCTACTTTTTCTTCCTATCCAAGGCTCTAAAGATCAGGTGAGTATAGCATCTATCAAGAAACATGCAGAAAGGAGTGTGGCTAGTTAGGGCTGTTGAAAAATGAGAGATGAAAAATTAATATTTGTTTATTCATTTATCCTATCTGCTTATTTATCTGTTTTATTTATTTTATTATATTAATATTTATTTTCTTAAATTTTATTTTATTTTATTTTATTTTATTTTATTTTATTTTATTTTATGTTATTTTATTTTATTTTATTTTATTTTATTTTATGAGAGTCTTCTTTTGCCAATGTGTTGACAGGAAGAGATGGAAAGGATGTGTGTTTACTAGGGATTTAGTGAGATGCTTGAACAGCCAGCTTTACAGTATGTCTAATGAACCACAGATTACCAGACAGCTTTAACAGTAACAAACATTTTCTGAGTTACTCTGTGTCTTCTTGCTTCCCCTTCCCTTGCTGGTACATGCAGAGCCAGCCTTGTGTGTGAATCACACCTCAGACAACATGAGCCCAGTTGATGTGGCAACAGAAGGGTGTGTTGCAAACCTTGGCATCCTCAGCAGAGCCTCTGAGAGGTTCCTCCAGCCCTGCAATTTCTAATATTAGCCTCCTGACTCTATCACTGTGAATCAGAGCCAGGTTATTCTTCAAGAGTCAACTAACAAACTCCACTGCCACCCTTGTATGGCTATCAGCTCCATGATAGTTTTTGCTGGTCATTTCTTCACAGAGCCTGCTGGAACTTTAGCAATTCTTCCTGCATTTCAAAAATGCAAGGTGTCATTCTGATATTAGGATAGGAGAGTACTCTCTGCTTCAGGGAATATGGGGATAGCTCAGTCCCAAACACTCAACAGGGAAAGACCAATAGTTCTGGTAAAGCACTGTTTTAAAGTGTTTTTCTGTACACTTTTGTCTCAGCATAGTGCATGTGGTGCCAGTGAATTATATTTGTTATTTTGTTTGTTTAATAATCTCTGTGAACTGAAGTTAGTGCTACTGAGACATAGCCATTAATTTTCATGGACATTTTTGCTATGAGCTTTTGGGGTGGAGGGGAACAAGGAGAGAGTGAATGGGAGTGGTAACCAAAATCCATCCCGAGCAATTTGCTGTGATACCAAACCAATGTTTATTGTTATCAGAGGCAGCTGTCTGCCCTCTCTCCACGCTTCTATTTGTGGATTTTCGATGGCTATAAATGGAAACACACGCTGACCAGAAATCACCACAGCGCTCCTGATACTTTTCTCTCCTGACTCCAAAAGTAAAGGGATATCTAACATGTAGTCAGGTTGAATCGCTTCTGCTCAGGATATTAGGTGATTTTTATCCCCCTGGGAAATGGAGTTAGGAAAACATGAAAGCAAAGACTCAGGAAGAGAAGCTTTAGAGGAAAAACAAATGGTAAGATATATTGAGAAATGTTGATATTTTAAATTTTTTTTAATGTAATTATAAGCAGGAAAAAGAAATAATCCATTGCATTTTATAGGAGTATTTCATGGCTTCCTTTAACCACTGACCTTGAAGACTAAAAATTCATTCATGTATATTAAATTATTTATGACAGTACATTTCTGTAGAAATTATGGAAATTTGTGAATGCATTTTGTGAGCATGTGAAATGCAAAAACTGAAATCTGGTTAAACTTTGCTTTGTTGTCATAACCCAAACTGATAGCTAATATCAGTGGTTTCCTTGTATTTTTCTTAAGGGACTATATCTTTGCACGTTATGTTCCATAACTTCAGATCAGTAAATGGCAGGAGAAACTGTGTCTGGAATGAATCTGAAACTTACTGAAAGGAGGTGTGACCAAAACAAATTATTAAGAGAAAGCAAAAGCAGTCAAAAACACAGCTTATTCCTAATTAACTGAGGCTTGCAATACAATTTATAATTTGCCTGGCATTAATGAGGTTTTTTTCTTGATATCACAGAAAGAGGCAGTTTATTCTTGGCTTTGCAAAGCTGTGAAGAAAAGTGGTCATCACTCTTGCTAAGAAACAAATTAGCACTGAATTTTTTACCACTTAAATGGCGGTGTTGCATTGATTTGGTTTCGTAGTGGGCCAACTTTTACTCCTATTTAATCACAATGCCAGCCTCAGTTAAGTTAGTTTTGGCAAGCTTGTGTGTAAGTTAACAGTTATCAATATGACTTCACCAAGGCGAGGGGCATTGGGTAGGAAAGAAGGAAAGGACTGAAACTGAAAGTAATGACCTGGTCTTAAAGTAGTTTTTCTTTAAAAAGCAGTATTTATCTAAAGAATAATATTTGAAAGAACACTGCTAAAGCTTCAGCAGTAATTTCTAATGGGAATATTAGTTTTTGTTTTAATCATTCATTTTCTCATTAATTAATGAATTAATTCTTTAGACAGTGACCCAATTTTCAATTTGTGCTTCATATGTAAAATATGAGGAAAACTTTTTAAAAACAAGTTTAAAATCCACTTGGTCTTCAGGGAAGGTTTCAAAGGAAACCTTTGAAATTTTGTTGTAGCTCATGCATAGAGAAAATATATAGCAATGTAATCACCCAGTATGGTTATCTAATTGCAGACCTTATCCTCATGCGCAAAGAATTGAGCAGCCAACCTTAAGTAAGGCTTTTCCAAAATGCAGAGTGCTTCATTTGGAACACTAATGATCTGCTGATGACCACCTCTGTGTGCATCATTTACTAATTTTAAGAATGGCAAACTGGAGCAAACAGGGACTCCACTGATGGGATCCATGCTGACACCCATGTCAGGTCACACACTGTTCAGTAGTTTCAAAACTAAATCCTTCCCACACGTTGAGCTGAGAGTGTCCCTTAGCAGTGGCAGATCACATTGCTGTGGATGCTCAGCGAGGGGATAGAGATGCCTTGGCTCAGGGGGTTTCGCAGCACTCTGTTGACAGTGGAGGAATGCTGTGGCTCTGTGCTGGTCTTCCCAGCTGCTTCCCTGTTCTCTTCCAGCTGAGCCCCAACCTCCTCTATGTCCCACCTCAAACTGTCTGTGCCTGTTTAGTCTTAATGCCTTTCTTTCTGTTTGCTAGATTGTTTTCCCTTTGCTCCCACATTTTTTCCCTAGTTTTGTATCTCCTGGATTTTTATTGATTCTGCCCTTTACTCTTTGTTACATGCAAGTCAGGTCAACTGACTGCGTGGAAGCAGTGTCAATCTGTGGTACAGATACTATTTGTACATGCCGTTGTTGTCTGTTCACATATTTAACTTTAGAAGAGCAAATACATACACTATTTCATACTCTGCTCCCACCTCCTATGCTGCCTTTTTGCAGTGCACCTCAGTTGCAAACTCTCTGTTTTGCCACATTGGTGTCTTGATAAGTCTGCTTGTATTCCTGAATCATGAACAGTCTTGCATATGTAAGAGGTTGTTTTCATGGACATGATAGCTTTCCCAAGTTCCCTGGGTTTCCAAGCTGCCTTCTACAGTATCCTACTTACCAGGTCCTGGATAGGCTGAAGTCAGTTTTCCTAAAGCCCAGGGTATGTGTTTTGGTCTTGTGTTCCTCAGTTCCCAACAAGTGTTAGGCCTCACTATCTCACAGGCACTACAGCCAAGCCTGCCACTGAGTATAACATCCACAGCCACTTCTTCCTTATTTATGAATAACAGATCCAGCTGTGTATGGCACTGGTTGGCCCATCCTGTGCCCGCATCAAGAAGCAGTTCTTGATGCCCTGCAGAAATTGTCTGCATTGCTTGTGCCGTACTATTTTGTTCTCTCAGGTGTCACAAAAGCTGTGCAGTCAAGATACTTCCTTGAGTTGTTTAAAGAAGTTGTTGTGAGGAGCGCTCTCCACTTCCTCAGCCTTTCCATGCTGTCTGTAGCCCAGTCCCACTGCGATGTCATCCTCACTGACCTCTCCTCTGATCCTGACCCACAAGCACTCACCCAGCCCTGTTGTTCAACTGTACAAATGTTCTCCACATTTTAGCTGCTGCTTCACACAGAGACTGTCTTCTTTCCCCTGCCTTTCTGAAGAGCACTATAGCAGTATATAGAGTCCCTTGCAGCACTATAGCCATATGAGCTCTCCCGCCACATCTGTTATTTCTGTAATGTTGTAGTTCTATGACCTATATGTAGATGTGCGTGTAAGACCAATCTTGCATTCTTATGCCCTGTAATAAATATTTTCTAGCTATTTTCAAAAGAACAAAGTCTATGTCATCCTGAAAATGCTCTGATTGTAGCATGTCAGTCAAATTGATACCAGTTCAGAGTCTGACATAGAAAACAACCTCAAGACAGTTTTATGAAGTGATATTATACCTTTACATTCACTGCTTACTTTGGATGAGATAAATAATATAAAATTCTCTACCACTTCAGGCTATTTCACATAATATTTGTGAAATTTATTGTTAAAGAATTCTTGTCCTTGCTTCCTGGGGGAAGAATCCTTGGCAGCCAGAATCCTGATGAGAGTCTTAGTGTGGAGCTGCTGTGAGAATGGAAGATAATGGAGGGCCCATTTTGTGAAGGGAAAATAAAATGACTCACAATAAAATAGATTGGACTAAGTAGATGGACATACTTTTCCTTTTCTTAGCTTTGATAGCTCAGAAGGACACAGTAATTCCAAAGTTTCCCTGCTGAAATGACAGCGCACCTCAAAATAGTTTTCATTCTGAAGTCCTCATCCCTTAATGCATATTGCCTTATTTGAATTTATTTTAATGATATTTCATACTTGTCTCTTTCCTATTTGATCTGTTGTCTCCCCATGAAAAACAACACATAAAGTATGGCATTTAAAATAGTGTTGACATTGGTATGTTAAACGGGGAACATTTAATCTTAGTACTTTATTTTGCATTATAAGGGTTTTTCTTTACTTTCTTCTTACAGAGTAGCAATAAAGAGCAGTTCTATATAGAAAATAAGTCAACCAAATGAATGTATGAATCAGAAAGGATGCCATGCACTCCTTGAAATGGCACTAGGGTTAGGTTTTGATTGACAGGGTTGCAGGACTTCATTCAAAGAATTAGCATTTGCTTTTCACAGTATGTGGACACAGCTTATACAGAGCAAGGCAATTTGGATCAAGCCCACCCAAGTGAAACAATGGTTAATCTTTGTACTCTGGTAGCAACATCAAGAGTCCTGTCAATATCAGGCCTTCTCCATGAGAAGTGTGGGAAGTAGAGATTCCTAGAAGGCAGTCCATTTCCTGAAGTTTGCCATCTAAGGGAGCCCAGACAGAATGGAGGATGGTGACTAATGAGGTGGTGGCAGGTCCTGCTTGCAGGTTTTGTTGTTGATTTAATGGCGTGTAAGCCAGGTGAGAAGCGAGTATGAAATGGGAAGGGTAGTTTGAAAAGCAGAAGATAAGAGAGCTGGGTGGAAGCTGGTAGGAGTGGGCAGGGCAGGAAGGGCTGGGTACAGCCTCCATGGAAACTCTTCTGCCAGGTGACCCTCGCTCCTGTGCTGTGAGGGCTGGTGTCAGAGATGGCAGCACTCCTTCTGGGCTTTGGCTGTCGCTTCTTTTCCGAGAGCCCGTGCTCTCTGTTCCCTCTGGCTATGCACCAGGCAGGGGCTGCTGTGGCCAGAGAGGTGAGGTAAGGCCTCTGTGGATCACCAGAAGGAAGGAAGAGGAGCCAAGGGAAGAGCGAGCATTTCTTTGTGCACATACGAGGAGTCAAACGCCTGGAGAATGGGATCATTGGCACAGCAGAAATCTCCTGTTGTGGCTGAGTAACCACAGAATAGCTGTGTCTGCTCATAGAGCTGAGCCGAGCCTGCGTGACACAGCAGCCCCTGAGCCGCTCCTCCTGGTGGGGGGAGCGAGCCTGCAAAGGCCGAGGTGAGGGGCATGCTGCTCCAGGAAGAAACTTGGAGAGGGGCAGGTCTGTAGGTTCCTTGTGTATCAGGTATCTGGTGTCCATGCAGAGCTCAGGCTGTCCACCCTTGTACGCATGCAGCCGGGACGGAGGTGTAGGATCACAGAACAGCACTACTAAGGTCATATCTCTCTTCTGGGAGAGAGGAGGTGGTGATGATGGCGTGCGAAGATGGCAGGGATTCTGAGGGGAGAAGCACAGTGGTGCAGCCCAAAGTGCAGAACATACAGGTGCCTCAGCAGGTTACACACCATGAGGAGGCCGATGGCACAGACAGGGAGGCCCAACACAAACCCCTCCTCCTCTCTGCCTGTTCTGTCCCCTAGCAAAGGACAGGCTGGTGGCTGCTAGGCTGCTAATTTACATTTAGGTGAGAGAGTAAAGGTGAGAGGTAAAGTGAGTTTAAGTCTGCTTTTTTCACTGGGTTACTTTGCACCTTGACTTTTCTACTTCTGTCTCCTGTAAGAACACACCTATCCACAAAAGAAAGTCCTAAAATTACATTGCCTGCCTGAATCCTTTCCTCAGTTTGCTTATTTGTTGATGAAGTTTGAGTATCGTGCTCATCTCATGACATATGAAAAATAAACACAAAAGTATAGAGTCAGAGAAATTTTTATATGTGTATAAATTTAAATGATTCCTGTGTATCTAAGAGGAAGGTTTTAGTTCTTGATATGGAGGATGTGTGTGACCTCCTCTGGGAGATTTTGTCATGTAGCTGGGATCAGGTGGGTGAGTTGATACACTTAAGGCATTTTGTGCTACTCGTCCCAAATTACAGCAGCTTTGGCATAAAGGATTGCTTCAGAAGAGCCACTTTCAAATAATCCAGAGCTTTGTAGATCAAGACTGAGACTTTGTAGTTGCTACAGCAATAAGAGACTAAGGTGGTGGCAAATGCATCTTGCTGTACAGGTATAGGAAAGTGACCAAGGCTGAGCTCCAGCCAGGAGATCAACATTTCCTCTTGGATACCTAGAGTTGCATTCCTGCCTAACTGTGTGGAGGCATGGATTTCTTCTGCAAGCAATCACCCAGAAGGAGGAGGAGGGAATAAACTCGGAGCCTGCACATAGTAGCATATTTTTAGTACTGTTCATGTGACATTAAACAGGACAAAAAAGAGAAGGGAAGCACTGAATCTTGGTCTGCCCTTTCTAATCCTGTCACTGAACATAAATGCAATGAGGCAAGAGTTGCATTTTCTTTAGGCTAATGCCAGTCTTAGAGAGGCACTGCTTCAACATTTGAGGTAGGCTTTGGTTGTATCATTGGGAAAAGAGCTGTCGTGGAGTGGTGTCATCAGTGCATTTTTGGTTGGAGGTTATGTGAAACAATACCATACAACATCACAGAGGGGTTCAGAAGAGGGGTGCAGCAGATTCCTGTAGGGACTTGAATGTTGTGGTAAAAGAGGCTTTTCATGAACAAGTAGCAATTGCCTATTTTAATGTTTTGGGGTGAGGAAAGATAAGAAGCCCTGTAATAGCTGGATCAATTGCTGCCACAAAGTCATGCAGGGCAATTCAAGTGATTGAATTTTGGGTGAGGCATCAAGAAAAAGAATGTTGGTATGGAAAGACAGCCCATGTTGATTAATTAAAGCTGTTCTGGGAAACAGTTCTAGGCATGAAACTCTCTAGAAATCAGTTAAATGGAAAGATTTTTCCGTGGTATGCTATTGGTTTGATACTTCCCTGAGTGATACCCAGGTATAACCTTAGAGTTATAATGAGTGAGAGACCATTGCCAGAAATAAGTTTGGCTATGGAAACTGTTATTTAGAGAAAAAAAACCCTATTTTTTTCCAAAGATATTCCTCAGGAATGTGTGAGTTGTGGGTGATTCTTGTGAAGATGTTAGCTATCTACTGCTGCTGCTCACACTGAAATTCAGAATGAACTCTAGGAAAAGTTCCTTCATTAGAAGTTTAGGGCAGCACTGGAACAACCAGAGGATTTGTGGACTATCCATTCTGGGAAATTTTCAGGACTTAACCACATGAAATCATGGCCTTGCTTTGGCAGTTGTCTGAACTTGAATCCATATGCTGGAATGGATGATTTGTGGAGGTCCCTTCCAAATATTTATTTAATTTAATATGGAAGCCACACGACAGCATTTGTCATGAAATATGCTAATAGCTTTTCCCATCTGCAAATCTCCTTTAACACATTTAGTATGGAAACACAATGAGACTGTGCTTATCATTAAGGCATCCTCATTCCAACATTTTAAGCCTAATGTTTTCAATTCACTGTGCTTTGAATTCTAAAAGCACTCAATAATAGAATGGCAGCATCAAATCTTTTGCTTTTGTATGAATTTCTGAAAATAGAGATTTTTGTAGTTTAACTCCAGTCAGCAATGAAGTGCCACACAGTTGTACCCTCCTTTCCCTTCCCCACCCCACATTGTGGAGGAGAATAAAAAAAATAAACTTGTGGGTTGAGGTAAGAACTGTTTAATAATTTAAAAAAACAAAAAAAAAAAAGTAATTTAAATGACAATAATGAAACAGAGAAAGACAGAGAAATAAAAGCTAAAAAAGACATGTGATGCACATTACAGTTGCTCATCCCCTGCTGACCAATGCCCAGACTGTATCTGAACAGCAATCAGCTCCTCCTGACCATCTCCTCCCAGGTCATATACTGAGCATGGTTTTCCATGATATGCCTCATAGCTTTGACTGGCTCAGGGCAGCTCTCCTGACCATGCTCACCCCCAGCTTCTTGTGTACCTGCTCCCTGGCAAAGCAAGGGAAACTGAGAAGTCCTTCATTTAGACTAAACACTAGTTTTGAAAAACTGAAACATCAGTGTGTAACTAAGAACTGTATCCCAGCTGACACCAGGACAAACTACTTGACAATGCACAGAATAAAAGAAGTGGTTGATGAAAGGGATAAAGAAGGCAGATGTTAATGAAGCTGGACTTGGAGGACAACATGCATGTTCAGGGGAAGGGAAGATTCACAGATGCTTGTGGTCAAAAAGGAATGACAAAAGTCAAAGAGTCTACAAAAACTTGCTAAGTTTTATTAATAAATTATACACATGGTGTGGTAACTGTAGTGTTAGTCCCTTATGGCATAAACACACTGCAGTAGAATTTGAGTAAGGAGTAGGGTGAAAGAGGAGGGAGAGATTAAAGAGAGGAAGAAAGAAGGAAAAAAGGAAAGATCACCAGTCTTGGCTCCAACATCAATCCTGCTGATGGGGTGTCCGGGTCCTGGATCATGCATGTGTGCCTGGGTTTTGTGGGAGTATGTTTTTGTTGATAATTTTTGCCTGTTCTGGAGCGGAGTGTCTCACTTTCTGTGCATATTAATTGTCATATTCAGTTCATTCTTCTAGATCCTTCTGGAAACGGTTAGAAGGCGTTGGGGGTCTTTGGTGGTCTTGCTCCCCCTCTGCTGGGTCAGCCTTTTGTTGGCCGCCCATTCCTGCTTCTAGACCTCCTTCCTGCACTTGTGCTGTGCTTGTTTGCTTACCTCCAGAAACCAGGACAAGGATATTTATCCCAGAAGAGTGCTGCCCTACCTCAGTATGGCCTGTGTGTCCAGTCACATCTAGTGAGCCCTCAAGCCTCTCTCAAGTGATGGTTGCTTATTTTCATCTCTTCTTGAGAAGAGGATTCTACTGAATGAGAAGAAGTGGGAGTAGGGTAGCTTATATTTCATTTTTTAAGCATCTAGTCTGCTGCACTGATGTTTACAAAGGTAGGTGGACGAAACACAAACTATGTGTGGAATGAGTTTGTGCTGCAGACAAGTGCTGAGGCACTGGTGAGTACCTGCCACTTCCTAATAGGATGGAAAATGGAGCAATGCCTGGTGGTTCTTAGTTTCTAGGACCACCCAAAATGTTTCCTTCCTGTTGCTTCTCCTTTAGATGGAAGTACTATCCTAACCCCAAAGTTCTGTGTACCAAGGAAGCAGAGTTTCAACTCTTGATTTAACATGAAGGTCATGCTGGACAAACCCTTCTGCATTTAATACTTCATTTTTGAGAGCAACTTATCTTTTTTGAAAGAACTGATGGTGGTGACCTGTAGTACATATTGCAAAATACTTTCTGATGGAAATTTTACTATAATGATACCTTCCTGGTAACAAAGATGCGTTCTTGAGGAAAAGGAACAAAAGCAGATTTGCTGAACATAGGTGAAAAATTAATTTTGCTCAACCACTTTTAATTTATTCAGGATTCTCAACAGTAGAAAGTAAATGGTCAAAGCTTTTCATATCTTGAATTGTACACAAATGAATGTATTCATACCCCAGAACTGACAAAAATCCCCAAAGCAATTTCACATTTTTCTCTATGAGACAGAAAGTGAATCACTGCCATTCTCTCTTTGCTGTATCATGTTCTTGATCTTGAAGAACATTTGGAAACCAAACATGGGAAAATTATAGTGTTTTAGAAATGTTATGTTTTTAAATGATATGAAATGAACTAACAGGATTTGCTTTAAACATTTTAAACTGAAGATTCAGGAAAGAGCCATGAAAATTTTTTTCCCCTGTTGAATAGATTTAAAGTTGTTTTCATAGAAACTCCATGCATCTCATAAAATGTTACTGACATTTTACTGCTTCTTAAAAATACAGCTGTTGGTGATGATTTTATATAACAAGAATGTTTGAAAAAAATCGTTATATTTCTCAGCCTCAAGCAAGAATTAAATGGTTTAATAGTCTTCTTTAGTAAATGCACTTTGAAATATATCCAGATCAAACCTGAAACCTCAACTCAGTTAAGTGATAATAAGACAAAGAGTAATTCTTAGCAAAGCTCCTGAGCTAAAACTCAGCTCTTTCAGTCTGAGACCGCAAAAGCAAAATGCAAAGTATTTGTATGTGAAATTCCAGCAGAGGAAAGGGCATGATTTGTCTTTCTCTCTGCTTTTCTTTAATAGATCATGTTTTCACTAGTGTGATAGAACAGATCTCGGTTAAAAATACAGCAGTTTTCATTATTACACTCTTTTAGATGAATTGACACTGATATTTACATATTAAAAAAAAATCCAAAGAAAATGTCAGTGGTTTTTGATTTTGGGTTTTTTTTTGGGTTTTGGGGGATTTTTTTTGGGAGAGAAGTAGCTAAATCTAGCAAGAAAGATTTTCTTTTTTCATTTTATTCTAAATAACAATATATTCTAGTTTACAGTGGCTTTTTCTGAGAAAGAAAGCGTATGTGCTGAAGGATTAGAATGATAAATGATTCCTGTAATGACTTCCAATTCCTTCCCAGTTTCTAAGGCTTAGAAGTCAGGGCTGTGAGCTTCCAACCTTTCCAGTGACTTGTGGTGACACAGTGCTGCATTGTGTGATGGATTGCCTGGGGTTTTCAGAGGCTCCAGTGCATTTAAAGTTTGGGAAATAGGATTATCAGAGCAAATTTAATTTTCACTTTGTTTTATTTACTTTGTTTTATTCATAAGTGTTATGATAAAAGTGTCAGTAACAGGATTACAGGCTATTTCTTTGTTCACCAGTGGTGATTTTTCTTAGGAATCACCATGACCAACTACATCAGGATACAATGGAATCTGAAAAAAAGAGTAGTTACCCCCAGTGGTATTATAAGTAAAATGTGGTGAAATAAAACCTAATATTTCATCTTTCTGTTTCCAATTGAATATTTTTTTGCTTTTTTTCAGAACATGTGCTTCTTGACATATGCAGAAAATCTAAGTCAAATGATTGAGATGTCCAAAGAAAGGGAAAATTAACATTTTCACCCTTCCACATAATGGCAATCAAAGGGATGTGTCCAGAAAATGTTCTGCATACTGCAAAGTGCTCTCAGAAATTACTCCCTGGCAGCAAGTGTGTGGGTAACATTCTCCAAATTACTAGGGACAAGTTAAACCAGTTTCTTAAAAGCAGCTAAATTTGTAGATATTAGTCATTTTTAAGGGGTATGAATGATCAGACCACTTGACTTCCAGGAGCACTGCCTCTGTGAAGTGCTCAAGTACTGCAGATATGAGTGTCATGTAAAAGTATGGAAATAATTTTCATGACGCTCTGGACAGTGTAAGTCTTGGGAGGGGTGTGAGATTGAGCATTGCAGAATTAGGATTTGCTTTGACACATGCTGATGTAGATTTTCAGAATATATTCTGGTGTAGCAATATTACACATTCCTCAAAATTCAAATATTTTTTGAAATGTTGTCTCCAGTATTCTGAAGGAATCTCTTTGCTGTTTCTAAGTTAGAATTTCTTCATAGGAAACTCTAATAAGAACAGAATTACTTATATGCTGTTATATTTATTGTGTATTGTACATATTCTTCAAATAAAACATTATTTGTCTATGAAATTTTATATTATAGAATTATTCTTATTGTTATTATTATTATTGAATATATAGAATTATATTAGAATTTTCTAATTAATGTTCTTTTGTTCTGTTTTTATTACTATTTTTCATACAAAATCTTACAGGTTTAGATGTTCATTAATGCAGGAGATAGTTGCCTTCTTTCCGATTCCTTAAACAAGAACAATTTGTTCCAATAATGGAACTATATTTGAAATAATGGCATTTGTATAAAACATAAATAGTTACAGTAGTTATCTCACTGAGCTATCTTGGGGTGGCAGTGATTTGGTTTGATAGTTGTTCGTCTACCTTTGTAAGCACAGAGATTGTCTTATATTGAAGCTACCCTATTTTTGATGTCTGTGAGAGGGCACAATTCTAAATTGATATCCAGCAGCTTACATGTGTAGTCCAAGAATTTATCCAATTTTCATCACATATAAAGGCTTTAGAGGGCTAGTCACTGACATAAAACGTATTTAGGTCCCTTCAAAAGCAGATAGCCACTTTCAATCAATGTGTGAATGGGCAGATGATAATTGTCCAGTAAATCTGTTGTTACTTACATGTGTCTGGCTTCTTGCAAACAGACTATGTTATACGTAAAGTGATGACCTGTGTGGCATGTCTGAAACCCTGCCCTACATTAGAACAGATATCAAACAATGAAGAACACCATTTTTGTATTTGGAGGTGTGGGACATGCAGGTATGGACATGCAGAATTTGAAGCATAAAGTGTGAAGGGAGTTGATAAGCTGTTTTGTAAAACCAGCTTTCACTTTTGAAACAGAATGGGAAAGTATTTTTAGCATTATTGGATGCTTCTGAGTTCAGTGCACCAGCTTTTGCTCTCTAAAGAAGAGACCAGGACTTGTTCAGGGTGTGACTGTGCCTGCTTCTGAAAGAATTGGGCCATTCTGGGAAATATCCTAGCCAAATATTCTTTTTTTTATCTGGGAAGTGGAGGAAATTGTGAGAGGGATTTAAGTACTCCAGCTTAGTGAACATAAAAGGAATCAGATAATATTTGAATTCCAAATGATTGTTTTGGAAACCAGTGGAGAATCTAAATCATTGCATAAGTATTAATAATATTTGCATCATCATTAGCATTACTAATATTGTAATTTTCTGTGGTGTATGTTGCAATTTCACCCATGAATCATCTGCACCTTTTAGCTCAAGGTTAGGAGTAACCTATGACTACTTATCTACAGAACACACTGCACATGGTATTGTATACAATACTAAATTCTTCATATGAATTCCTTGTAAATGTCTTAATGTCTTTCAAGTTCAGATGTTTGTTTTAAGCTGCTGGAAAAGCATGAATTCAAGTGATCTTGAAGCAATCTTCAGAAGACTGTGGCCAACTTATTTTTTCCCATCTGATGGGAATGAATAAACATCCCAAACTGTTATATTCTTGAATTCAACAAATAGTTCTCTAATTAAATGTATGTAATTTAAAATACATAGATTTCATAAACAGAAAGTTATTTCCATCATTTACAATGGTTTTGTGCTGGAAAATGAGGCATGTTTTAGAACAGTGTTAATGAAGTTTTAAAACCATGATTATATAATAAGTTTAAAATGTTTTCTGTGCTGTTACTTTCATTTGAGAGGAGTGAACATCCTGACAGAAAAATCATCAGAAAGTACATTTATGTCTATTAGCTTTGTGCTGAAATCAGTTATTTAGAATTCTGCTGAAGTGACTGGCTAGGTATTATGTGGAATGGCAAGTACTTAAGATGTTTGGAAGCTGAAAGGCACTTTTTAACTTTTAAAATAGACACAGAACAATGAATTATATTGCAGTGAAGGTTATTTGTGCCAACCAGTTACTTTTCGAATCTGTTTTATTATGTTATCACCTCTCAATTTCACATTTTTGGCCCATTATTGTGGTGTGTCATCTCTGCCTGTCTTCCTCCAGCTGAACAGCAACACTCCACTGTCAGAAATGCCTCTGGTGCCTGGTTTTGTAATACAGCTTTTCCTGAGTGTTGTGAGCTGCCTGTCAGGAGATGTGGTCTATGATACCTGAGTAATCAATCCCAGTCTGCTTTGGGTGTGACATGAACATCCAGGTGGGTGCTGAGCTGAGCCAAGGCAGTAAGAGCTTTGGATAAGCAACAGTGGTAGCATGGGTACCTAAGGACGTTTTATCCCCATATTTAGGCACATGTGAGTTTACAGATGCGGAAAAGAGATGAACATTGAATGGAGGAGGATTAGGGGCTGAAAAGTTGAACCTGGGAGAAGCTTTGAAGCATAAGTGCTATTTTGAGTTACTAAATTCGTTTTGGTAGGGAGCTTCAGCACTTCATTGTTTCCTGAAGCACTGGGACTTAGCAAAACCATTTTACTTTTTGCTGCATGTGTCAGTAAAATCAGTGTTGCAGGGAAAAGCACTAGAGAAGTAAAAAGTGGGGTGAGGCTGGGGTGCTCTTTGCATTCACTGGTGCTGTGGCAAAATGTGGCATGCACCACAAACCTTTTTAGTACTAGACACCTTAGACATGGTTGTAATACATATATTAGACAAGACTTGAGAAGAAAGCTGATAATTAGACAGGAGAGGCAGGCAGTCCTAAAAATTATTAAAAGAAGGTGGAGAAAAAGTAATAGGAGTCTGAAATGGGAGAAATGAAAGAAAAGGGAAAAAAGGTAATTACTTTTGAAAAATGAAGTAAAAAAGACTATGAGATGGTGGGAGTGAGAATTAAATAGATATGTGTGAATTAAAAAAGTTCAAGAAATATGGGAATAGAGATGGAGAATGAAAAATAGGGGATGTGATGAGCTGAATTTTCAGCAAGCTTATCTTTTAATAATTGATGTGTAACTAGCTGTATTTTATTTGTATTGTATTGTAATAATTCCATCATTTTGTGCCTACTACTAAGTTTCTTCAAAATTTTGGTAAATAATAATAACTTTTGGTGTAGAATTCACAGATTACTTGGGAGAACACCTGTAAATAGCTTCTAAGTATGGTTCAACAGCAGAAACTGCCTCTGCTAATATGTTTATAGCAACCCTTTGCATTTGTGAAGTGATTTTCCCAACATCTGTTATTTCCCCACTAGACACTTATAAGCCTCTTCCTTGAAAAGGTTTAGTTGTGTTTTTTCACAACTAAAAAATAGTTTTTATATTACAGGATAAGGGATTTCGGTAAGGAGACTAAAACCTTGTTGCTGTTGCATTTTTCTTGCTGGCTTCATCACCACAGCTTTCCACATGGGTTGATGCTGATACTAGGGAAAACTCTTTTCCTTCTGTACAAACACGTTTTGCCCTTGATTTCCATACCCAAGCCTAGCTGAACCGTAAACAAGATTTCCCTCCTTTCCCTCCGGCACTTTGTATGAAGCACTCGACTGCATTTGTAACTCAGTCTTAACCAATTGTTTTTGTGCTGATCTATAGAAATAGATGTAGATAGGTATACAGAAGACTTTTATATCCTGGGACTGCTGTATAAGTAGAAGATATATTTCTACTCAGAAAGCTGGGAGTGATACTTTGCATCATATCTTCAAGTGAGAATGCTTCAGTTCTTTGCTTGATTTATTTTGCTATTATTATTTCTATGGTTAATATCTCTCCAGCATTGCAGACAATCCTCCTTTTCTGCTACTCTTTCAGTGATGTGGTTGCCTTCTCACTCGACAGAACTAGCAATGTGTTGCATTTTTGGTTGACCTCTTGTTCTCCTGTACTTTCTGAAGTGTTTACAGGATTTGTGGCACTCCTGCTCGCTGCACTCCAGGCATGTGAGGCAGCTGCTGTGCTCCAGCCTGGCAGGAGCTTTGGGCATTATAACAAGAATTGTCCTTTTACAGCTTTGCAGTGCTCTGCAGTCCCATGGTTAGTTCTTTATTTGAGTCTAGAGATAACCTTGTATTTTTTCAACATTAGGAAGCCTGAAGTAATATCAGATAACATAAATTAGATTGTGTGGTTGCCCTTGTTGTTTGTGGGCTCTTACAAGGTTGTATTTTGGTTCCTTTATTTTCATTTCAGTTGTCTTCTGTCACTTACAGGAATAACAGACTGACTGCTATTAATTTCTGACATATTATTTATTTATTTGGCATCTGGTTGGCACCTGTTCCTCTCTGATAAATACTTAGGACTATGACTTTGTGTGGATCTGTGCACACACTTCATTAGCAGCACTCCTCCACTGATTTTTTTTTTTGATTGCTTCTGTGATTTAATATCCATAGGGAACAGAGTTTGCAGTTGAAAAATTTGATAATTCCATGAAAATGATTGTTGTAAGCACTGTGTGTCTGGCTGCTAGTACTGAGATGAATGTAAGCACTGACTGTATTTCCCTTTAGGAAAAGCACTTGTGCTGTTAATTGCTAGTGCTCAGCTTCATGTGGCTCCTTTTCTACAAATGCAGCCAGTTTTGATTATATACCATTTTGTTTTGATTGAGAAAAACAGCAACAAGGCCCCAAACAAATATTTTTTTAAAGCTTACCACCACAGAACCAGATTTATTCAGACAGCTGGCTTGGGTACTGATATAGTCCCTATTCCTGCCTGTCATTATGGGCTCTCTATAAAGGCTTGGCTGCAATAAACCTAGGTAAAATTTGCAGGAAACCCCTCAAACACATAAACCTTTTTTTTTTTTTTTTAAGGATTTTCTTGAAAACACTTGTAACTATTTCCTGGTTTTAGCAGCATTTTAATATTCCTATTAGGGGATGTGTGCGTGTGTGTCTGTCTATTTCTACCCAGTTTTGAAATAACTAATTTACACTGATTGTACTGGAAGATAACAGGAATTCATTTTTCTCTGGAGTAGAATGGGATGAAGGGAATGGTAGTTACTTAGTGCAAAAAATATTTATGATTCCTATATTTATTTGGATTTTTCACTTTTTTTTAATGTAGAGTAGATTTAAAGGTGCTCAAACTAAATTGACTTAGCATAACATGACAGTTTTTCTTTCCTAACATAATTCAGTCTTGTGGGAGATCAATTTAATGTAAGGGATATGTGTCTCCTTCAGCTCGGCATAAGAGTTCATATTTGGTAATGCACAGCAGCAGTGACTGCTGAAATACAGTAGTTAGCCTGATGGCTAATTTAAAAGTAAAAGGAAAATGAGATGTTGGGACAGAAGGAAAAAGAATGTCATATATAAAATGCTTTTTATCACAAACAGGTCAGAGCTTATTTTGTGTTGCAATTTTAGCTCACTACTGAGCTCCAAAATATTATTGGGAAATCCCCATGTTTCTTCAGAAAATAGTTAAGATGTTTAAAAAGAGGGTTTTGAGCCATAGTTTGGTGTTTCACTGCCATGAAAAAAGGGACAAGGGACAATGTAGTAAAAATAAACATTAAAAAAAGCAAACTTATCTCTTACTGTTTGTGTTCTCCCCTAAAAAGATGGAGGTAAAAATTCAATTAGTAGCATTAGTCACAGGCTAAGATCTGAGTTCCCCAGAAAAACACTCTGCAGTCAAATTCTGCTGCTATTCTAAGCAATTTTCAACTTTGCTCAAAAGGATGGAATATGAGACCACTGCTGGTGGGTCATGTTGATCACAGAATGGATAATATCACGTAGGTGTTGGGCTCCAACACTAACTCTCTTCACCAGCAAATATCTCTACTGAAATAATGTATCAGGAATGGAGGATTGGACCAAGCACAAATATTTTGAAGTAATATTGTGAAAGCAGGTAAGGTGATGGCTTGTATTTTTTGTTTGTGCTTTGGGTGCTTCCTGGTGTAAAACTGAGGCTTAACATGCATTTGTTAATCCTGGAAAAAATGGTATGAGGGTGGGAGGACTATTCCTTGCTTGGCTCACTGCTGTAAGAACAATGTTGGCAATATGAGGTCAGAAAACAAGAATGGATGACTGAGTTGGAGGTCCAGTCCATCTAGCTCAGTGTCCTGTCCTCAACTGTTACTTGAGGTTCATGTTTATGGAAAAATAAGGCATAGTGAAAAGGATAGATATTCCTGTGTCTTCCTGTTCCCCCTGAGCTTAGTGTAAGTAAGTGGATCTGTACACCATGGATGTATTTTCTTGGGTTTTCATCTGTTTTTCTCTTTGGCATCTGGAACTTCCTGATGCAGCAAGTTTCATAATAATTATGTGTTATATGAACTGCCACATTTGTTTGTATGATAAATTCATGTGGTGCCCCATGGCAATTTTGTTCTTATCCCAGGAGATAAGAACATGACACTGTAGTAGAAACTTACCTTTATACACATCTGCTTTTCTATACAATATTATACTAGTCATAGTGTTCTAGGTACCCACTGGCTCATATTTACCATGAATCTTGTGCATGAATGGTCCAACTAATGTTGCCTAGACAGGAATCATATCCCCTCTTTGAGATGTCTATAATGTACATCTGAGTGAGAAACTAATCTGATTTTTTTATATGAGTTAAAAAAATGAGACTATGATTAATCTGATCCATATTAAACATTTACCTTTGCTTAGGATGGACTGCATCTCAGAAGTGCCAATTCCTCTCTATGGCATGTAAAGAGAACATGACTTAGATGTAGATTTCTGTTCTGCATTTGGTCAGATGAATATTGCTTTTGGGGAGGTCATTCACTCCAGAAGAAGAAATGCCCATTATCCTGGGAAAAAACTGCTTTATCAAGTCATTCACCATGTAATAGGCTGGTAAAATGCATTTTATTTGCAGTGCTTCCTCAGATACTCTTTGGGCTAGTGGTAGCCGGACCCTTTGGGCCCTAACTAATGTGATTTTGCAGTATAGAAGGAAACGGCAAAGAGATTTTATACAAAACATACTCTTAAAGCAGGGTTGTTTTTTTTTTATTGCCTGACATCATAGTGTGCCTGCACTTTTTTTTTGGTGAAATTGTCTGTACCCTCAAGAGAGCCTATTCCTTGGATGATGTGTTTCATTTAGATTGTAAAGAGGACTCCTAGCACAGTGTCTCTTCAAAGGTCACCCAGAACATTTTGATTAATGCTATCTTGTGTCTGTTTGGCAGCTTGCAAAAGGGAGGAAAACAGTACAGACAAAAAAAACAAGGCAAGGTGACAAAACCACTTTGCTCCTTTAACTAAAGCAAGGTGGCAGGTAAATGTTATCCTCACAAGCACATGATGTGCAGTGGGTTGAGGAATAAGAGATCATCCCAGGGCCAAGGGAAGAGGAGAGCTGGTCTCTGCATCTGGGAGATAGTGAACCTTAGCTTGCAGGTGCCTTAGTGGTGTGCCTTTAATTGAGAGCTTGCCATCTTAAATCCATTCCAAAAATTTGATCTCCCTGATGGCTGAGGAATGTGTTGCTGCCACACCAAGCATTGGCACAAACATGCTGCCTTGCGACTGATGTTGCCCTTCTGATGTCAGGTCTTTCCTCATCCTGATGCCAAATCCATAGAGTTTGATTCCACTAAGTAATTGGAAACTATATTTTGATTTTAACGATTTTATAATAGGAAAATATGAGAGAAAATTTTATTCAAAGACATAAACCAGCCTAGACTGAGCCACTAAGTAAGAACATCTAGCATTTGACTTACCCTGGTTATACAGTGTCTGTCACTAACAGCAAATGGTATTTAGTTCCTAGTTGTGCTTTCTGGCATTCTAGCACTATGCTTTTTTCAAATAAACCAAAAAAGACCTTCAGACCTATTTCTTGATTTTTCTGGCATTCCAGCATTCATTCCCACAAAAGTCTCAGGTGCCAACATGATATTTCAATACAGAAATTGTAAAGAAAGTATCAAGGTACCATTTTAAGTTCATTCAAGACCTATGCTATGAACTTTGGATGTTGAAGGCAGGCTCTAGGTGTTTGAGACTTACACAAGATTTCAGTATTTTTACCTGCTAGTCTTCAGAAATAATTGAAGAGAAAATGGGTAGACCCTAGGTTACAGTCATTTTTCTCCTACTAATTCAGAGTCTGACCTTGCTTCAATTACCTGATTTTCATTCCCTAAACTCAGAAATTTAGAAATTCTTATTTTAGCTAACAGGGCTAATCAATAGGCTGTGAATCATCTCTTCTGAATTCAGACAGCTGCATTTACATCTGAAGATGTTGTCCAGGCTCCTGTTGCAGTCTGCGGAAGGAAGTAGGGACTTCTTGGGCATTATTCTCTCATGTAGTTTAGATGCACATCTTCACTCTAAGAAGTGTCTATTCTCTCTCCTTTGGCCATAATGGAGCCTTGAACAAGCTCACCTATAGATTTGGTAAATACTTATGTTTCCTTAACTATCTGTACAGGTTAAGTTTGCAGTCTTTAAGTTCAGAAACTTTGGCTTTTCATATTATCGCAATGCTATTATTTGGTCTGTCAATTAATTTAATTAATTGCTCAGAATTACATTTAATGTGGAACAGAGGTATCAGCAGGCACACCAAAACTTTAGATATGAGTTTCAAGATACACACATGTGAAAATGCAAGGAAAATGAAGACTGAAATCTGGGCACAGTCCCAAGAAACAGCCATTGACATTCCTACTCCTGTGGAAAGTGTTAGGCTATATTAAGAACCACTGTTTGTGATTGATAGCAGAGGGGATTCCAGTCTGAAAGAGTATTTTCAGCATGTTAAGTATGTCAGGCATTTATTATCTTACACACTCTGTCTTTTCTTCATGTTTTCTGAAGCTATTTTTCCCCACAACCTCTTTTAATTTTCTAGTACATTGGGCAAGCTAACAAGGCTATGCTCGTGTTTCTTTCATGAACAATAAAGGATCAAATGGTCAGAAGAGCATTCAATTTGTACTGTTAATTATGTGAATTTAAGTACAACAGTTTCCAGGTAGTAATAACCATAACTCCTTCCTCTTAGGGAATGGTGCCATTTAGACATCACCACTGCAGTGGGATTGATCCACAAGGCTTGTAGATTCCTTTGTTGAATTGTCAAAGAGAATAGTCCTGGAAGGTTACTTTCCTTGCTGTGTTTGTGAATTCAGGATGGTCCCTGATTTAGTCAGGAAAGAAAAAATTGTGGATGGACATCACATGCCCTGAGAGAGGGCAATCACACCCGCAGAAAAAAATGGCTGTAGGATAAACATAATTATCTGTATTTTCCTTGGCAACTCTATTATGTTTTGGGAAAATAGAATTAAGAAATGTGGAGAAAAAAATCTACTCATGGGATGATTTACATATACTTAATAAAAGCTTTTCACCCAGTATTAATTTGTCAAAAGGAGATGGAAATTGTTTAACTAGCGCTATGATGATTCACTGATCATCATAGATGCAGTCAGTGTATATGCCTTCAAATAATCAATGAAAGCTTCACTTAGACTGAAGAGAACTTTTCTCTGCCTCTGTCATGCAAGTGCAAGTCACAAATAAGTGGAAATATCCCACTTCCATTGCTTGAATTTTGCTTAATTTCAGGCTGTAAATACTCTAAAAATTAATTAAAGCTGTAAAATTATGCAGGAACTCTGCAAAAATTCTTGCGAGAATTAACTGAAATTATAGCAACAGATGAACCAGTTGATTGTTCTCATTTAGCTTTCCATTTCTGTTAGAAAATCATAATGCAGAAAAATTCAGTTCTAGGGAAAAAAATGCCTTGCAATATAAAATCTTTACAGACAAAACAGCTTTTCTCATTTAAGGAGTACCTTTACAAAGGACACTGTCTACAAATAAGGAAGGACATTTTTAGGAAGAGAAAGAGTTATAGCTCACCTGATAAGCGTTATTAATATACATAGCCAAGCTGTGCTGCATCACCAAGAGAGATGTACTCAATAAGAAAAAAATAATCAAACCTCTTTCTTGGAACGGTGAGCTGAAGTGTGACACATATATACCTATAGGCACATAGACAGACAGAAATTAAATCCATGATATTTATCAAACATACTGACCATGGTACCCATGACAGGTAAACTCACTTAGTACACGTATGACTGAACCAGATACTCTGACTCATTGCACCTGGTGTCAGATTAACCTAATTTTCTTTGTGCTTGCACTTATTGGACTGAAATCAAAAGTCATTGGCAGTAGTTTTTTGAAATTATTTTTTTCAGCCTGTTTTGTACAGAGAAAACTTAATTCTCCAGGGAAAAAGTCTACATTGCCTAAGGTAAAGCAAAAATCTGGACAGTTAAACTAAAGAGACAAAGAACATCACTTGCAGACAAGGATTTGGGCTGGAGGAGAGCTGGAAAGGGTGCTGCTCTTTTTCTCAGTCACATTGCTCAATGGATTGCAGCCTCTTCAAATCAAACTGGTGTAACTGAGCAATGCCTGAAGTTGAGTACTATGAAGTGGAAATAAGTATATATAAAGCTGTTAGCCTCAGTCTGCTTTGATCAGAATTTACTACTGAAAAAAATAAAAATTTTATATATATATATATATATATATCAGTCAGTTTTACTGAAATGATGTGGAGTTATTCCAGGCTCTCTATAAGATTGTGTACCTCTCCTTGACCCCAAACATGCATGTGATCATGGAGCTGTCTGCCTTCTTTTTGTTGTGGGCCTCCACCCTGCATTTGTAAAAAGATGCCCACATTTGCTTTATTTACTGACCCAGAGGAGTGCCTTGGAAGGACATTTTAAGTTTTGCTTCCCTTTCCATCACCAAGCCCTCTGTTCTAAAGATACTGTAAATCTTAAAAGAGAAGATAACAACACTGAGAGAGAGCAGTCTGGCATGTAGATAAGTCCAAGAGATGGTGAAATATTATGGCATGTAGATTATTTTCAGTCCATTTAGTCTAAAAAAATCTGGTCTCTTCCTAATTATTTTCCAGATTTATACCACAATTCTTGAGCTAGAGATGACAGCAGAAAAAAAAATTAAATGACTCTTACTGACCATATTTACCATCTAGCTTACTACAGTGCAGGGCAAGGAAGAAGTCTCCTTTTCTGAGACCTGAGAAGAAAAGCTTTTCCTACCCAGAGTAAGATCCTGACATAATTCAAATATCTCAGTAGAAATTCTGGAAAAGTGATTTTTAGCTCCCTTCAAGTCATGGGCTTTCAAGGTTTTCTTATACGAAAATTTCCCAAGCACATCCATTTCAGCTTCAGTGGCTTCATTTTACAGTATACTGTACTTTACAGTCTGAAACCATATCTCTATCAGAAATGTCGAAAGCAGAAGTTGTTTTGATAAGTCCTTTGATCCTATGAATTTGATCTGAGCCCCCCTCACAGAACAGAGATCCACAGGGTGGTCAATTCTGTTTTATACAAAGGGAAAGGGAAAAAAAATATTGTCACCTTTTAAAAGGCATCCTACTGGAGTGGGGGGGGGGAATGTGAGTTGTGAGTGCCTCCTGCATCCTGGAGACCCAGTCTTTGACTAATTTCTTTGAATCAACCTTAAGATGCATCCCACCCCTGAATCTCACCCTCCATTAATAATGTCCATTAACTATTGGTGGGTAAAAAGTAATCATAAATACTAAATATTTTCTGAATATAAAGCAGTGTAATAGAAGAGGGAATGAGCATTACCTCTTTCAAGAATGGCCTCTTGCCTGTTGGTTGAGGAATACATGGGTTTAGGTTTCTTCAGGCAGACTTTATTCAGAAAGTTGGTTTGAAAAGGAAAAACAACTGCCTGTATTACACACCTGCACTTGTTTGGTAGTGTAACTATCCCCATGTTGCCAGCCTCTTACTAGTGTAATAGAAAGAATATTTAAGCATTTCAAATACTTATTAAATCAAACAACTTTTAAATAGCTTATGGAGGTATAAATTGGATGCTAAACAATATTTAGGAAGGTATTTATAAATGGGTTATATGCTGATGGGAAACATTGTAACAACTAAATAATGGTCCTTACTATAGATTCATGGTAATATTAGATAATATTTTATATAGGAAATACTTTTTGAGCCTTGCCTATTTTGCTGTGCTACTAAAAGCCTGATCATTGAAGTTTGGCATTGAATTTGCATTACTGTCCTGAGGGGTTGCTTCAGAGTGCTAGATGGGACAGGAAAATGTTTCCTGATCCCCAGCTGAAAATATCTTCCTGCTCTGTTTTTTTTCCACCTCTGGTTCTGTGATGTGGACTAGGGAAGCCACAGGGAGACACATGGAGAGCTGGCAGCTCACATCAGCTGAAGAAGAAACCCACAGTCCCTTAATACACCTTCAAATGAGTTTTACCTCTTTAGTGAACTCCTCCTCAGATAGTTCAGATTTTTTATGCGTTCTTGATGCTGCAGGATTCATTCTTTACTATTGTACAATTTGAGTTCTTTATAAATTTTGCTCCATCATTATTGTAATTCTTTCTCATAGGCACACTGGTGTCAGATTTTTTCCTGTTTTGCTTGCTCTTACTGACACATCTAGACAGCTTTAAAGAAAGAGACCTGCAATGGTTTTTATGATGAAGTGCTGCTCTGCAGCAGACTCTTCTACAGGAATGGTGCAATATGGTATGTAGTGTTTTGTATGGAATTATGCATGAACAGATAGTACAGATGATAAAAAGTCTGAAGTTGATCACTAGGTTTATCTCTGGTTTAACCAAGACCTTTGTTAATAACAAAGCTTTGTTTTTCTTAAGAGATTCTCCACCCCAAAGGAACAAATATTGTGGTGATTTTGTGGTTAGAAAGCTATTTGCTATTTTGTCATGTTTGAGGTATAGTTTAGGATTTGCCTTCAAGTTGTGGGGACTGTATTAAAGAATATGGTATCATTAGCTTTCCCTGTCCTCAGTGTCGTGTTCTTGTCATTTTTAAAGTTATTTGGTTTAATTAAAAATGGTGCTTCACTGCAGTACTTACTGCATGGATCAGGTATGTTTTTTTGGGAATGCTTTTAGAGAATTAGGGTTTGACAAGGTGCAGTGAAGTTTTTTATACATATTTGTGTACATTTAAGCATGAAATTGACTCTTTTTGAAGATAATGGATAGACAGATCCCTGAGGCTCTTGTCTTTATACCACTGGTTTTCTCTATCACTAGAAATGAACTTGTCTGGCTGTCATAAAAAACTTCACTTCCATAACAGGCAGAGAAATGTAATTGCTTTTGTAGAATTGCACACTGTAAGCTCAAGGGCTCTCAGTGTATTTTATTACAGTTGCAGTTGAGTGATGGAGATTAACCTTATGCTAATCACTGTAAATATAAAACCTTCTGTCTCCAATGGTGCTTACTACAAAGATTACTGATGTAATTTATTCATAGAAATGATAAGATTTTTTTTTAGTTGTTTAGAAGCCATTTTAAAATCTTACAAACTAATACATTACTTCTGACCATCTATAATATTTATGGTGCACTTCCAAGCATACAAGATATACTACTCCTGAATTTGAAAAGCAAAGAGGAAATGTCTTCCAAGTCAACAGCATTTAAACTCTTTAAGTATCAACTTTGTGAAGTAATAATATTGTTAGCTTTTTGTAAGGGATTCTTCAAATATTTTAATCCCTGTCATGCGTCTTGCTTAATAAAATGAATATTCAGGCCAAAATTAATAATAACAAAAAGATTATTATTCTGGAGACTCATATAAGGAGTAAGATATGATGTATATTTTGCATTTAGTTCTGGATTTTGCACAGTAATAATATCTAGCCTTGTTAATGGTGTGATCTGCTGTCTCATGTTTTGGGAGGATCTAGCACAGGATTAGACTAGGTTTCCATGACAGAATATAAACTAAGTCCACCCTGTGCTTTCTTTTCTCATTAGAGAAAGTAAGAGCAGCACATTTGACCTCACATAAACATTTTCATTAAAGTACTCTGGACAGAATTTGACAACATTTCTTCATTGAAATCAATAGTGAAAATCTCAGAGTTCCCTCTGGTCCCATAGTTTCCATCCCACCTCTCCCCACCTCTGCACTCTTTAATTAGCTTGGGCAGATACATTGTCCCCCTTTGGCCTCATGAGCCGTGGTCACTCTGGTCAGTGGCTGTGACCTGAGCCTCTGCTGCCACCCCTGCAGACAGTGCTCGGCAGAGCCTGTGCGAGTGGGAACGAACTACAAAGGACTAGCTCCAAGCTGCTAGAGATTTAGGGATTAGTCTTTCATGAAGGTGATACTTGGGCCCAGAAAAGCTGCTGTCATGCATATAAGTGTTTCTAAGGGGTATTTTTATTTTATGAAGGCTCTCACAGCGGTAAAACAGTACTTAGGCTAAAATGATGCTTAGAAAGGGTTTTTTTTGTCTCCTTTATTGACAGTGGAAAATGCAACATATCTCTTGTGTATGTGTGTGCCAGGGTCTATAATAAAATCGTCACTGGGAGTAAACCTGTAAAATGATTTCAAGGTCTTCTATAAGTAATCAAACATTTCTATTATACTGCTATTATTGTATTACTAGATGGTATATGTGGTACTAAAAATGAGGTATTTTTCATAGTAAAAAAGTTATTAGAATGTCCAGCTTCAATCACTATCAGCCTTTTATAATATCTACATTGGCAGAACTTTAGTTTGCTTGTAATGCTTGAAAGTTTATTACTTATTCATTGGCATCTTAAATTAGACAGCCTCAGTATCTCAGCTCTCTGTAGCAGGGCATGTTGATTAGTGTTTCTAGAAAGATTTGGCATAAGTTAGGTTGATGCTGGCAGAGAGAGGTGGGTAGCATATGGAGTGCATTATCACTGTACATTTTCAGTGTTGACAGGAACAGAAGCAAGCTGACATAACACATCTTGATAAGTAATACTGCTATTACCAGTGTCACTTTTATCACCAGCTATGCAAAACATTGACCCAGGACTCTGATTTGGTGTTAAAATAACATTGGCTTGTATTGACATATATATCATATTGATTTTGTCATGATATTCCTTGGCAGGAGTAAGATTATGGTATATTGCTTCAGTTTACTTGTTAGCATTCCCCTTAATATGTCCTTCAGAAGGCAGTAGATATTTTTGTGCCTATTTTTCCCCCTAGTGACAAAGATAGAACTTATTGGTTTGGATATGAAATCCTTATAGGTAACATTTTCGTATGAGAGGCTGTCATACAATTAATTTCATTGCCAGCAAATCAAATAGTGAACAGATTCAATGTCATTCAAAGTTTTTTGTTTTTTTTTTTTTTCAGAACACAAATCCATTTCTGTGATTTCCATCAGAATTTGATGTCTGGAACAGCATACTTTTTTCTGTTAAAAATGGAATTTTACTATTACTTATGTAATGATTGATGCATCTTCAAGATGTGCCAATCATATGATTTCAAGTTAAAGTTGATTAGAGGTTGCTAACTTCTGAATGTGAATGACTGGTATCAAAATACTATGCTGATCTAGCAGAGGTAGTCTGGAAAGCAATGTGCTGCAAATTGCACAACCCTCCAGAGAACAGGAATTTTAGGGTGATATAACTGGCATGGACTCTGAATGGGTGGTGGGAACCTGAGCTGTGAGGCATTTACTTGCACAAGTTCATGATGACTTAGCACTGTAGATCTCACTGGACTTGATTTGGCTGTAGTCTTTTATTTTCACCATGTGGGTACTATGGAAGGGTACAGAAAGTGTGGGGTTTTGTCTAGGGCGCAAACAGCTCAGCAGTACACATTTGGACAAAAAAGATCTTTTGTGAGAGCTGAGAGGTGCTTGCTGGAACCTGTGAGTCGTGAGATGTGGGACCACAATGGCTCTTGGTCTTGCATTGCCCTTGCAGGACTCATCTGCGGGTGCTGTGCGGTGTTTTGTCTGTGCACACAGGCACATCCCCTCTAAAGCTTGGAGGGCCATGTCGAAAGGAGAGGAGGCACCACCATGCTGTGACCATCTGGATGGGAGCCACTTTGGTGCGGAGGATGAGTCATTTGGTTAGCACAGAGCTGTGCTCTGCTTCTTAAATTAGGTGACGTGTTACACAATTAGCCTGTATTTGCGTGGCTGGTGACCCAGACTGGCTCAGGTCTCTCGAGCTCGGGAGCTTAGGAAGGGATAATTTGGGTCTATCTGTAGTAATCACCCAAGAAAGTTACGACCCCGGGGTTGTGAAGCTGCCTCGAGGAGCCATCAGGAAAAGCCGACTGCAGGAAGGAGCCAGGCTGCGGCCTTTGGAAGCGGTAAGGATGGGACACGGAGCCACGGGGGAGCAGCTCGCCTTGCTCGGCATTCTCAGCTGTGACGCTTTCCAAATTTAGGCCTCTAAACTAGGTATCAGTTTCTTACGAGAATGGGACTATAGAAACGGCCACACTGGATCAGCCAGAGCCCCGGTTTGTGCCTTGTCCTGTCTCAGGCTCCGTCTGAGAGCTGACACCTAGAGAACAGTGTGAGAAAGGGGCCAGCATTATGAGCTGAACTCACATCTCTCCATTTGCGAGGCAATTACAATACCTCATCATTAGGCACAGAGTATGTCAGTGAGTTTCTCCTAATGAAAGTCTTTCATATTGTTTAACTAATTGAATATTCACTGGGCTAGAGCAGGGGACCTAAATTGTCCTTTCCATTCCCATGTCTTGATCAACAGCTAATCCTTAGCTGTTTCTGCATTGCCCTAAATATTAATTATTTATATGGATGGTTTTTTGTGGAATTTATAGGTATTTGTTAAATTCATCCCTATTTGTTACCTTATACTAACCTATAATTTTAACTTTATTTTCCTTAAATATTTTTATTATAGACTTTTTTCCCCCCCCTTAATGATTCAGTTTTCCTCAGAAAATTTCAAGAAGCTTTTAATGGTTCTCTGCATTCTGAACAGAATTTAATTGAGTGTTTGAAAATCTCTTACATTTGATGTCAAAATCTAACAGCAAACCAATTCTTGGTGACATTTTTGTGCACCTTCCTTTGCTGCTACATGAGTAAATGATATTCTTTGCATATTCTTCAAAGATATCATACCTCTATTTTATTTTAGATTTAATTTTTCAATAATTATATTGTCATTTCATAATATTAATAATAATAATGAAAAAGCTTTTGCATTGAACTAGCTCTCATTAGGCTCTCAGAAGTTGTGTTTGATAATTTAGTGAGTGCATTTATACAATTCCTGGAAAAGTGTGCAGTCAGTCTGAACAGAGAAGAAACATGAAGCTTTACCAGAGTGTTTATCTTACTGGTCAGTTGCAATGATGGATGCAGTATATAAGAATTATTTCCCAGAATATACTGGGATGTATACCAGATGTTTTAAAGTGATGACAAACAGCAAAGAAAAAAAAAAAGGAACAAAAAAAGAAGAAAAATATCTTAGAAATGATGTATAATTCAATGTTGCTGACTAAGAAATACTGCAAAAGATTTTTTCATGATGTTTCAGGCTTGTTTTACCACATATGAATGGCCACATGACTGCAAATGCTTGACTAGAACATTCAAATGAGTTATCCCCTGTTAGCAGAGACACATTCTCATGCTACCCAGGAAAGAAGCAATGATGGGCTATTTAAATAAATCTCACACCACAGTAATTTTTTTTATTTTGCAGATGTGGCTGTCCAGCAGTCCCTAGATTGGTTCACGATCTGTACCTCCACTGACAGATAAAAGCCTTTAAAAATAGTCTTGCAATCAGGTGAACATGCTCCAAGAGAGATAAACTAAGTTTGAATGAGAAAACAACTTCTCAAGTGTGTCACATGGGTAATGAGGGTTGAAACAAGATGATAATTTAGAATTTGGTCTTCTGAAGTGATACAGCATTATTCTTATGGAACTGTTCCTTTCATTAGTCTTCATAGAATGAAGTGTATTTTTAAGTAGCAGGTGCAAATGTATGAAAGCCTATTTTATTTTTATTTTGATGCAGTCTCAAAAACATCTTTAAATCTTGCTCAAGTCTAAATTTTTTCATTAAAGAAAAATTCCATTAAAAACTGTAGAGTTTCATGTGAACAAGGCCTAGTGTATTGTAATAGGACAAGTATATAGTTTGCAAAAGCAAATCCCAAATTCTTGACACTTCACCTCCACCCACATAGCATTCTCCTGCCTTTCATTTTACAAACACACACACGCACAGAGACATGCACTTTCTACAGAAACCATGCCAAAGCCTCTTAATCTTGAATGCTCTATTGAATGTTTGAGGTTCTGGTAAATTGGAGTGAAAATGCAATGACTAAGAAACAGTTTGTGTCCTGTGTAGAAGACAAGGAGTTCTTAAGCAGACCTGATTTTGTTTTTGTAGCACAAATCACTCTCTATAAAACTTTTTTACTGTTGAATTTTGCCAAGAACAGCTGTGGGTCAGTACAGCCTTAAATCTTGTGTTTATTTAGCATTAGTGAGGAATCAAACAAAAATCTGTGACCATGTGTGTTTCTCATATGCCTTATTTTGGAAGAAGAATAAAGGCTGATGACAGATCAGATGTGCAGATCCTTCACCTGCAGCCTTCTGGCTTGTTTGTGACCATCAGGTGCTGCAGTGGCTCTTGGCTGCTTGCAGGCAAAAGGCAGGTTCCAGTCAGTGCTGCAGAACAAAACCTGTCACCTCACAGTTACCTAAAGCTCCTTTCTTGCTCCTCAAATTCTTCTTCCAAGGCCTTAGCATCAATGTTTTTGAGTCAAATGCTTCCCCAACTCTGGAAGGTTGTAACACTATTACAGCATTTAATAACCATGCCTCACAATTGTGACTAGGAAAAGACTTTATCAGAAGGAGGGTTTCAACCTTTGGCAATGTGTCTTCTGATGCTAATGGTAGAAGACCTCTTTCAAAGCCTATGCTGAAAAACACATCTGAGAAAGAGACATCTGAAAGCAGTCTGGTAGCTGGGTCATTCATCAGCACTGTAGGAAATGTGGAGTGTGTTTCTTTCCTGTCATTTAAAGAGACACATATTCAAAAGCAGTTCTGTCTCTCCATTCTGGTGCTTCCACTAATCATTCCCTCCTGGGTTCAAGTCACCATCCAGATAAAATGAATGAAGTCAAATATGTTCTGTTAAAAGGTTTTGTTCAAGCAAACTGACTTTTTTTAATGTGAAAGAAAATACTTAAATGAAAAATTCCTGGTCCACTGTAGAACTGCAGTGAGATGGGATTTCCTGTGTACAATGGCAATATGGAGTCTGTTGAGGCAACATGCAACAAAACACAGCATCTGACTTCTGCTGAAATTAAAGGCAACCTTTTTAATTAATGGAATTTAATCATTTGCTAGTATATTTGGTAATTTTCTAAAAGAATCTTTCTTGGAAAGCAGAGAAAAAGTAATTTCTTGGTACAAGAGGGCTTTTAGGTTACGTCCAAAAATAACTTCATTAGTTTCCTTAACTTTTCCATTCTTTTCTCCATGCCAATTTCTGGCTAGTTAACAAAGACGCCCTAATAGGCAGAGCAGATGCAAAGTCAAGAGACGGGAGCTGTGAGACAAATACTGCATCAGGGAGCAACTTTTTGGGAGAACCCATGTCACTGATTACACTTGTTTTAAAAGTCAGAGAATGGGTGTTTTAGGGAAGAGGGGCCTGTGGGTATATCTGCCTTTTGCTTTTCTTGGGCACTTGAGCTCTCCCCTTGACCTGTAGTCTTGGCTATGATCAAAGCCTCACCTGGACAGCCGTGGCAAGTCTGAGCTCCTCATCGCTGTTTTCCTGAAGAAAGAGCTATAGTCAATAGGAACATAAAGCCTAACACGATGAAAAAGAATTTGACATTACTAGTACAGCAGTGCCTTTTTGATAAAAACTGAGTTAAGAATATTTTAAAATAATCCAAAGATTTAGTGAAAAAGTGTGCATAATTAAAATTTTATTGGATTGCCAATACATTGCTGCTAGGATGGTCTTGGTATATGATCTAGAGTTTTAAGGTTCTTAATTTTTTTTTTTTTAATTTGAGACTAGATATGTGTCTGTGTTATGTGAACTAATTAAGCTGTTCAGACTGATTATGAACCTTTCACAGATTGCATAGTGCCTTGTGCAGGTAGATAGGAGAGCTTTATTAAAAATGATCGTCATTTCTTAATATTGTTCACAGGACATATAATCTCTGGGATAAAGAATACTTGCAAGAGTCATTTGCTGATGCAGAACAAGGACTTTCATTAAGTCCAAATCTCTTTATTATCTGTAAATCTTCTAACTTGTCAAAACATTGGATGAAAAAGTAATGCATGAGTTATAGGGTCTTTTATGTTGAATTTAAATGAAGGCTATATAGTTAATATCTGGTTTAATGATCCCTGCTCTTGAAAATTAAAACTATGACTGATATCTCAAACTACAAACTGATAACTGAAATGCTTTCATTTTTTTAAACTTTATATTGACCTCCTATTTTACTTAATTTGAGTTTCAGTTTCAGTCTTCATCCAAGATATATTTCTTCCCTTTTCAAAGCTAAAAGCAAGTTCAAAAACTCAGAATCCTACTAATTTTTACTCAATTCTTGGGTAAAATTTGATTTATTGCAAGTAAGCTTATTAAAAAATGGTCCAAAATGATAAAAAAAAAATTACCATTTCTTCTGAAATCTTGCAGGATTCTCCTCAATCCAGGCATTTTAGACACTGCAGTAAGCACGCGATAGTCTCCCTGAACCTGTCAGCTCTGTTTTTAGGAGACTGCAGATTCATCTCCCACTGAGGCAAAAGGAGAAAAGGTCTCTTTGAGTGGCTACAAAATTTTGGGCTCCAAAACCTAGTTTGTAGAAGAGGGCATGCATCTTTAGCTAATAGAAAACACAGCACAAGAGAACCTTGACTTATGAAAGCTCCTAACATCATCAAAATGCTAAACGTCCTTTACAGGAGGACAGACAGAATCCATCCATGTCATGTATGTCAGGAATGTCACTTAAAGCTCAACTTGACCACAAATGAATTCTCTCTGGTAATGAGGATGGTTTAAGAATCTGTATGAAATATACTGGAATTACTGCCGGGGTCAGCTTTGATTGCACCGAGTTTATTTTGGGGTATTATAGGAAATACAGGCTTTGAACTATTTTAAGCTGATAAAAATATTTATAAAATCTCTGGTATTGTAGTTCTGTCAGTAAATTAGTTCAATGGTTTCTTTAATCTAAATTTATGATTACTACATTCATGCCTACCTCCAATTTCTTAGAATGAAGATACAACATGACAGTACAAATACATAGGAATTAAATACTGAATGTACAATTCTTACAACATTCTTACTACATGCAAAAGTGTTTTCCATTGCATTGTCACCGGTATTCTAATACTGGGAACTTCTGAAGAAAGTTTCAGTAGACAGCATGTATATTTTTGTTAATTTCAATTAGGTCCCATCTCCTTTTTTTAATAATCCTTTGATTCTCTGATCCTTTTAGTTAGTTCGCAGCATCTATGGAAAGAGTCTTATTTACACATTTTCAACTGAAACTCCAAAGTATTCTTTATAACACTGACAGGGTTTTGCTTAAATTTGGAAGGCCCTTCTTTAGAATCCTGACGCTAGTAGCATACTTGGTCATGGAGTGTTTTCTCACTATCCAGATTTGTTAGCTAAAGAAATTATGCTTGTTCTTGGTGCAAAATGTACAGTCTGCTGTTCTCCTACAGTTCTTCTATTCTTTCTCCTACACTCTAAAATATCTGAGGAATGGTACATGGCTGTATTTAGTGATTTATTATGCCAAAGTGGAAAACTAACAATTTTTTAAATGAGACAAATTCAAGTTTGTATATATATAGTGTAAAATTATTAAATAAATAAAAATAATGTTATTTATTTGGAGCAAGTGTACCTATTCTTCCCAACAGATAAAGTCATCTGAAAATGACCCCAGCACTGTTAAGCATGCAGTATTCTTGATATCTGGGAAAGCTCAAGTTAAATGTTTAAAGACAGCTGCTTTTTAATGATTAGCACAGAGAACAAAACAAGATTCTAAGTTTGTTATCATGCCCTCCTGTGAACGTGCAGAAGAAGCCAACAGCCATTCAGCTTTACCTTATTGTTTGCTAGTAGCTGAGTGCCAGAATAATTACTCTTTGTAGCCAGCATTCTTCTGGGCCCACACAGACCTACTCAGAAAATAGCTCATTAAAAGGACCTCTGAAAATCCTTGCTGAGAACAGGAAAATACTCTTCTACTTCTACTCGAACTCTTCTTTAGTTTTATCACAGACATTTTGTTGCTGCTTTTTTAATGTTATATTTTTATTTATCTTCCCACTGTGCTCTACACACTACAGGCAGCAGTCTGCAGAAGGAGGCATCTGAATTATCAGCCCTCTGAGTTTTATTAGTAGGGGACAGGTAAGAATGCTTGTAGATGAGCTTGTACTGATTATTTGTTAAATGCCTGGCACAGATGACTGTAAAGGGTGCAGCTTCTGATGGGAAGCCTATTGCCGATAATACGAGATGAAATAATCAATTTCTTAGAAATTAAAATATGAACTCCTCCCGTATGTGCTTTGTATAAAAGCTGAAAATTTAGCAGCTGATATTTCCAAAGTACTCTGTGTATCCCTGATGTACCATTAATGAGAGCTCTGCTCTCTTCTTTATGGAAAGGAGACGAGGAATATGGGCTAGCTGGTATTAAAAGACTTTCACTATTTTCTCCTGGAATGACAGTAGAAAAAGACGACAGCAAATTAACTAGAAGCCCTCAGTCTGGTCATATATGAGTAGATAAAGACTAAGGTTTTAATTTGCCTGTGGTGAAATCTATGACAGTATTGCTTTTCTTTTTTCAAAATATCCTTTTCTGTTAAAAAAGCTTCTTGAATCCAGAGACCAGATGGCTTTTTGAATCTTGAAAAACATATTTGAGAGTATGTCATGATCATTTAGTGAGATAACTCCAAAATATGAAAGATGTGCTATTATCTGTCATTGGCATGTGGGTGGCAGCTGTATGGCCTTTTGAAAATTTAACACAATTCTTTCTTAATATTCATTGGATCCCTGCTCCAAAAATACATTTCCTCAGCAGTACCAATGCCCAGACACAAGTTGTAGCAGTTTGAGAAAGGAGATATCTATTGAAACTGTGATTCTTATTTTAAAATAATTGTAATAGCAGAGTCCAAACACAGGAAAGAACTTTACAGAATCTATGCTTCCAGAAGCAAGTCACATCAGCCTTTACTTTCCTCCTGCCAGATCTACTATTTTTAAATGAATATTTACTTTCCAATTAAACAAAACTTGTCCAAAACATTTTAACTCTCAAAATCCCTTAGTTTTTACAGTTTTAAAAAAATGAAAATATTTTAATAAACCTAACTGAAAAAGACATCAAAAACTTCAATGTACTTTTAACAAGTTTTGTTTAGCTGAAAACAGACAGCGGTAATCAAAGAGGAAAATTAGAGGAAAGGGAAACATTTAGGAAATCATAAAATCAAAATGAGGAGACAGCTGTGAGTGGAGACATGCATGTAGTGGTTGCAGGTTGTGTATGAACATATCACTGCATTTTGGTGTTTTGATGAGAGCAGGTGGGGCTGGTTGGTTTTATCAGGGGCAGGAAGTAATGACAGGATCTTTAACCTGGGGCATTGGAATGGGCATATTAAATCTTACAGAAGTAGTTGCAGTCTCTGAGTGGGGAGTGTTGGAAACTGTCTTGCATCCTCTCCTGGAAAGAATGTTCTTTGCTGAAAATGCTGGCAGTGAGAATAAATTTGAATCTGAGATGTAGTCCCTTGGGCTTGAGGACAATTTTTCTTAAGAGTAAATGCTAAAATTAGCAGGTGACTATGGCACAAGGGGCCATGGTTGTTCGTTTCTTCCTGTCAGACTTGGATGACTGGGGTGTTCACACTGTGTTGAAGTGTTTTGGATGGAGTTATACCTGGGGAAACACAGAGAAAATGCTGTTGTGAAACAAATGATGTTGTGTTTGCCAAAATATTGCTGAAACACTCTTGCTAACAGCAGGTTTTCCCTGAAGCACTGAGAGCCCTGACATCCAGCATATCCTCATAAGGATCCATGAGGGATTTCACACACAACTGTTAACATGCAAAAGTTTGAAGTATAACTCATCTGCTGAAGTGAGGCTGTACCTCCTTCAGTTGCATCTAAGCAAAACAGCAAGGCAGTGCTTCAAAACTGAGCAGAAATTTTGCACAGGTGGAAAATGCTCAATCTCATCTGCTGCGTCCAAGTAATTACCAAACCTCAAGGATGGTAAGACCAGATACCTTGTCCAATTTATGAAAGCTAGAGAAACACATATTGAGATGCAAAAATTTGTAGTTACTCTGATTGAGAAATTAGCAGTCTAATCACAGAGTTATAATGTTGTTAATTCCCTTTTCCTTGACAGGAACAAGTTGAGGGAAGCACTTCTCAGAAACAACATTTATATGAATCCTTTTGCTATTCAAGATATTATCATTAAGAGAACGAGGCTGTTGTCATTAAAGCAGATAATTTTTCACAGGTTGCATTTGGTTACTCAAGCAGCTTTCTCACAGCCTTATGCACTAAGTCATGCCCAGCTGGAGCCACAGCTGGCAGGACAGCCCTTTGTGCAGAAGTAGAAGGCTTTACTACTATGCCTTTGGCTTCTAAGAGAGTAACCTGTATGTGCAACCCTGCAGTCTTTGTGTACAGCAGATACAGCTGTCTTGGATGGGGTTTCACTTGTTCATTGCTGATTTCAGTGGGTTCTGGTGGTCTTGGGCTGACTCTTGGTATTCTGAATTTATCATTTATTTTGTATTCAACTGGACCACTAATCCCCTGAGTTTATTCATTTGGGAGAGACTTCTGTGCACTACCCCTCACACTTAACCTCTCTTCAATCTTTTTTCTCTTACCACCTTCTCATTGTACTGTTCACCCGAGTGCACACAAACTCTAACATACATGGGACTTATATTATGATGTAGTCTAGGTACAGACATACTCACACTTAAAGTCCAAATGGTCCTATTATTGCAGCTCATTCCCAATGATCACACAGCTGAAAGCAACCTAGACAACTTTCTCAATTTTACCACTTTTATTTTCTATGCATTTTTATGGAAGCTGCCAGCATCTCCAGTTGTTCGCAGGAGGGTCGATGATGTTGATGGCGGGGCTTACACTGTACTTTGGGCCCACCTGAAGCTACTTTACTGTCTTTGTTAACAGTTTACTTGTTTCTCCTTCATCGGCCAGCACATCCTATATCTAAATTTGATGGTGTTTGATATGTTTTATGTGTGCCAGATACTGGTTCTTTGCCTGCTCTGTTAGCCTTAATACCAGCACACAAGGTTGCATTCCTGTAGTGAGTAACAACTTATTATTAATGATTTCTACTTGTAACCCTAGGACTCCTATTCTACACTTGCACTTTCTTCTATTATCTTGTGCTTGTACTTTTGGAAGTATCTTTTAAAATCCCTTGTTTTTCTTCAACGGCCTTCAAGCTATGATAGCACGACAAGTAGCATTAGCACATATGTATCCCTTTTCTGGAGTCACTATGTAATTAATCCATTGTACAAAATTAATGGTCTGCTAGGAGCTTAGCTCAATTGATTAAAGCATATGCTAAGAATGCCTAGGTTGTGGGTTCAATCCCTGGCCACTCACTTAAGAGTTGGACCCGTTAAACCTTATGGGTCCCTTCCGACTCAGACTATTCTGTCCTTCTTTCAAAAAGAGGGTGTAGTTTTCAACACATGCAGGGATATGTGCAGGCACAGCTGTGATGCTGGGCACCACCTGCTTCCAAAATATATTGCTTGCAACAATGCCGCTGGTGTGTTACCAAACTTATTCTGCAATGTGTTTTTGAGAGGAGAACAGCGGAGGTGCTCACTTGTGGGGGCAGCCCTGCTGGGCTTGGTTCTCTTCTGGTGTCACAGGCAGGACTGGCAGTGCTCAGTGTGTGGTGGCAGAACCTCACCGTGTGTGAGCCTCAGCTCTGCAGGGAGGGAGCTGCTCTGGCTGAAATCCCTCTGGCCCTCAACCACTCAAACATTTCGTGACACCAAAAGGCAAACGACTATTTATGGCTTATGTGTGATACTATGAAATTGAAGTTCCTTGCTAGCATCATCCCACAAGACTGATGTCTCAGCTCTGAGAGATATAAGTAGGGATTTATTTATCCTCCCAGGGCTTGATTTGAAAACGACACCCTCTTATTGATAGGCACAGCTTTTGGGAAAACACAGTGAGGGGAATGATGTTATGTAGATTAATGAGAACGTGCGTCAAGGTTGCTGTGAGAGTGACAGCAGCATTTTGGGACTTCTTTCTTTCAGGGCTGAAATTGCAAGAAACTCTTACAGGAAAAAGAATAAATTCTAACTTTCAATTTCTCACTGAGTAATCAAGACAGAATTGTTCAAAAATGGACTGGAAAATTGGGTTCTGTTTTGCCTCACTTCTATACTAATGTGACTAACCAGCGTGCAGCCTTTTCTATTGGGCAGAGGTATCATGACATTGCATAAGCATATATTATGTATATCAGTTTTTAAATGTATCTGTTAAATTGCTAGTATGGATGTTCTACATATGAAGACATAAGTCCTATGAACTTGTAAGGACTCCAGTACCAAGGCAGATATTTTCTTTTAATCTACAGGCACTGGATTTGATCTGAAGTCTCACTTTTCCCAAGGAGTCTTCTGACAATGAACAATATAAAATATTTGATAAGCAGTCCATGTGTGTGTTAGACAGCACCACTTTTTTGATTTGTTTTGATTTTTAAAAATTTTTCTTTTGCAGTCAGCCTTCAAACTTTTTCAGTCTACTTTTGTCAGTCCTTGACTGCCTTCTATGGAAGGCACACTCCATAGAAGTGCAAAATCAGCAACAATATTTCAGCTTAATTTCTGGTTGATCGACACAGCAAAATGAACACAGGACAGCCAGAAGGAAGTGGTGATTACCTGCTGAGGGAGAAGCAAGAGGCAGTCTGGGTATGGGACTGCCTAGCTGTGGTTTTGTGCATGGGCGATGGACTAGAGCAGCTTGGGATGTTACAACACAGTGCTTTAACTTGGGAGATGTTGCTGCTTAGGAAGTCAGAGACTGGAAGCAAATAGGGGATTTAAGGGTGTCAGTAATACTATAAATATGATTTAAAGACCCAGGTCATGTTAGAGTCTAATATTTTATGACCATTTGGTCACACTGCATTTAATTAAGTCAAGTAAGTGTAACAGGCAGGGTATTTTACTTGCCCTTAGCAAAAGGAGGAAATTAAACTTTATTTTTACTTACTTTTCATCAAACTTAGCTGCATGTGTGTAGAGCAGTATCAAAGAGCAATTACAGTTATATAAAGTCTGCTGGGCTGAAGAGCTAGTTAAAATGATGTTTGAATAAAACCACTTAATCTGAATGAGCTCTTGCATTTTGAATAATAGATTAAATTTTTTTACTATTAGTCATTTGCTCTTTCTAGTGCTTTACACACATCACACATTAATTTTCAAAAGATACTTGTCTGCCTTAGAGTGTGTGTTGATGTAATGAAGAAGCACAAATGATTTGCTGAAGGTGATAAAATGGGCACACTGTAAAGCTTGGGGAAGCTTCTGGACCACAGCTGTCCTTGGGAACTTCGGCACAAACTTCATCTTGACTGTGATTTCATTCTGGACTTTTGGAACGGGTTTAGCTTTTTCCTCTGCAGTTTCACAGAGAACTTTGGTGTTCAGATGATCATCTGCTGCTGTTTGTAAAAAGTTTTAGAAAAGTCAGAGCTCATATTACACAATAAACAGCAATCCATATTAGGTTACTGTGATAGCTATAATAAGTTAGGATATGAAGATAAGCTGAAGATTCTTATGTCTCATTAACTGATAATTTCATCTGACTAGATTTTTTCTCTATCTTGAGGAGGAGACAATGTCTCTTTGACTTTAGTTTGACTTTAGTTTGACTTTAGTCTGAACACAGAAAAGGAGTTTAAGGAGAGATTACAGAATCTGGGCTGTGTTTTTGGATGGCCCCTCCCCCTGGCTGGGTGAATGGTGTTAGCTGTACTCTCTCTGAGTGTCAGAGCTATATTTATCACTCAAGAATTGTGGGCATGTGAATTTGTGCTCTGACCGAAACACAGCTTTAGTCAACATGTTTCAATTTCATGATGTATGCACTTGTTATTTTGCTGTTATTTACTCATAACTTCCTTTTCTGTCCTTTAAACAAATAAATATCTCCAAAGGAAGAACTAGATGTTTCAAGAATGAGGTTTTCTCAGGGTGTTGTTTTATTAACGGAATGACATATATTAGCAAATCAGTGGAAGAAGTGGTAACGTGAACCAGCATATTGAATTTCACTTTAGCAATCTGTATTCCAGAAGGAAGTCCTGAGAAGCAATCACTGACAATGGAACCTCAATTTAAATTACAAAATAGGCAGTAGGCTGAATGCATATAGAGCATATGAGAGATTAAGTGGAAGTGTTCGTTTGTGTTTGTAAGGTAACCAAGACAATAAAAATGGGCTCTACAAGTAAGGACTTCAGAAGCTGTGGTAATGAAAACAGTAATTAATATAATTTAAGTTACTATCCCCAGGGCAGCTGTAAATTGATGGTATTAATTATGCAACAAACCTGTTTGTAAATTGATGACATAGGAGCTCATGGAAGTCATCTAGAATAAACTTTTTGTTTTGAAGCTTTTTGGCAATATATTATAGAGCTGCCAATAGCCACCAACGAATATTCAAAGGTTATTTATATTAAACTCTATAATTTGTATTCTTCAAAGAACTAATTAATGTGAAGGCTGCAATTATAAACAATCAATTATTTCATGTGCATAAGATTGATTAGATAACGAAAACCAGGATTTCTTAGTATTTAATTCAGTACCTGTCACATTTGGTGTTTTTCTGCCACTCTAACTATTGATTCAAGTGAATTCCAGCAGCAGGGAATGTATGGTATTGAATCACCTCTGCTGTTGCTACTGGTTATGGAGAAAAGATAATAAGAATTTTCATATATTTTTTTCTATCTATTTGAATTTTAAGCTTTTTTCCTTTTTATATACATCTACATATGAGAGTGGCTATTAATTGATGTAATGAATTGCTGGAAGTCCAGCCAGTTAATTTTATTTCAGTTCTTCAAGTTTAGAAACATCAGCCAGAGACAAAGATGGTAAATGAGATGAGTATATGAAAAAGGTGCAAAAATCTTTTTTCTACCTTAAAAAAGGAAGTAGTGTGTAACAGTTCCTTCTGTTTCACATTGTTCAATTAAAATTTAAATTTTAAAATGTCAATGTATTTTTACTTATTTTTTAAAAAAAATCTATAAAATGAAAATAAGCACTTGAAATAATTTAAAGCAAGAAATATTTCTCTTTTGTTTTCCCCCAGTGGCAATGTTTGTGTTTTCTGGCTAGTCATGTGATATTTGCTTGCCTAGGTTTCTGTGAAACAGCTTAGATTGCGTGACCAGTTTTACCAGCTGGAAGTTCCTGTTTCTCAATTGCTATGAGTGAAACTAAGAGGAGCACAGTCCTGTCACTGCTTAATGCAGTATCTAGCAACTCAAAACTGTCTGATATGCAGTAATTGTATTTGCTTGTGTATACTTTCTAAACTCTAAGAAAATAATATTCTAGAGGAATATAAGTAATGCCATGATTTAATGGCATCTCCCACCTGAAAAAAAATTCTTTGGCCATTTTTATGTGTTTTCCAATCATAGTTTTAGCTTGCAAGCAACTTTGGTGATTATTTCCACAATGTCTTTAGGGCAAATACAGCAAGGTTTTCTTTGTATGTTCTGTAATTTTTCCACCCAAGCAATAAAATTGGAAGTGCGGGGTAAGACACATAAAAAATTAGGTGATATCAAGATATCTCTGTGACTATGCAACAGCCTGGAGCCTCTAATTTGATTTCTTGTTGGTATTTCCTCATTACAAATATGCAGATAAAATGGTGGGAGTTTAGCAATGCTGCTACATTATATTGGAATTTGCCATAAATCTATTTGTGTTTGGGCTTGCTATTTGCACGCTTATTTTTTCTTTTATAAGGAATATTTTGCCCTCTGACTCAAGAATGTCCAGTGATACAGAACAGCTGCTGTCAAGTGTCAAAACAAGAGCATGACTAGAGGGTGAGGTAGAGGAGGAAAATGTTTTTAAAGACAACCAAGATAGCCAAAGTCATCAGCTGCACTTCCTAATTAGAACATGAAAGCAAAACTACAGGTCTTCAGGAGAGCAAAGGCCACCTCTAGCTGGTTTTAGTGTAGACCCAGGTACTGTGAAAGACTGCAGTGGATTGTGTCACTTGTACAGAAATCACTAATACTAATGTGATGGGTGCTCCTGCCTGTGTACAGGCCATCCTGCACCTTGGAGGCACCTTTGGGTACAGCAGGGGCTGGGCTGGAAGCTGTGTCCCTGGCTGTGCTGTAGGGACTGGCAGCTGCTCGCTAGTGAGCCCGTCCTTGAGTACTGATGGTACTCTGCTGACTTTTATCAGGTGCAAGGACTAAGTGTTTATTATCCTGGCTAATAATATTTAAAAATGGTGATGCTCTTTTATGAAAAGCAATGATCAGACTCAAGTACCTTAGCTCCTGAGAAAAGGACAGAGCTGTTGTTTCTCCTTCACATAAAATAACAACCCAATCTCCTGGCTTGGTGCAGCATTCAGCTGTTACTCTTCTGCTGTTGATTCAGGCCATGCATTATATATTAGAGTGCTTCGTCACTTGTGTGAAATGGAGGGGGAAGTAAAAGTAGGAGAGCACCTTGTACCTGCACACCTTGATGTGTCATAGAGCACAGTTCTTCCAAACTGTAGAGGAAAGAGCAGTTGACAGCATTTGTACAAATAACCTGCCTCTGTTTTGCCCAAGCACTCCAGGAGGCAGCTGTTAGTGGAAGTAACTAATATTTGCCTAGAGTTTTTTCAAACTGGAAATGTGTCCATCATTTTAATGTTCCAGCCACAAGATGATCAAGTAATGTAAACCATAATTCCACTCTGTTCCATAATTGCTATTTACTTATGAATGCAAATTACCAAGAAGCATAATGAGAGTCATAGCTCTTCAATTTGTTTCACTTCAAACAAGCAAGCAAGAAGAAAAAAAAAAAGGAACTGAAGCAATAATCCTGTTTTCCTATATGATTCAATACAGTTCAAGCCACTGCATATTCGAGTTCATTGAAAAGACAGTTAACAGTCATAAGGTTTACATTAGATGATATAACAAAGGAAAATCAATGTACTCCATAGTTTTGAATCAAAACTTCTTTTGAAAAAAGAATTTTTTTTACACCAACAAGTACTGGGAAAGTCAGCATGTCAGGTTCGTGGTTTGGGGTGTGGTTCCCTCTATTTACCTTCGAAGGCATGTGCAGTTCCCCTTCCTGATGTCTTGCAAAGCAACTGAGAGTTTTACAATGATGTGGACTTCTTTTCCCTGTTCCATCTCCTGTGAAGGGGATTCAAGTGATGGGAGAGCACTGTGATAAAATTGAAAATTTAGGTGAAATTGCCTTTGTTTAGTCTCTACTGTCTTTGGTTGGTGTATGTGGCTGGAAAGCCCAAAGAAAATGGAGAAGATACTTAAATCACAATTTATTCAATTTATTTCAGATATTGCTCAGAATTAGCTGTATTTGCATTATAAAATGTGAAATTTTTTTTTTTTTTTTCCCCAGAACAAAAGTTTTTCCAAATTGGTTTTTGGTAAGCAAATACTCTAGGGGCTATAATCTGCCCAGATACATTGATATGATTGAATTTTTTTCCTACTAAAGTGAATATGGTTTTCTGATTTTGTTATGGAAAATTGAAAGATTAGCAAGCTATCAAACAAATGTTCTCCTGTCTGCTGTGCCACACCTCTACAATATAGAGAATGTTGATGACAAGAGGATGTTGAATAACCAAGGCAGTATTTTGTCTGTTAAATAAGGCTTTAATACACAATTAGCCAATTAAATAAACCCACCAAAATAATGACCAGTAGAGTTAATAACAGACATGTAAGTTTATGTAGATTAATCATTTCTGATAACTCTGATAAAAATTGTGTTTATTTGGATAAAGAAGTTGAACTAATTTTATGTTTTGTAGGTCTCTTCTCAAGAATCTGGAACCAAACCATTGACCTTCACATTTGTACCATCCATTGGACAACTTCCAACTCATTTTGAGGTTGTGGATATCTCTAAGTTCCTTGTCACAATTCCAGAGGAACCAAAGGATCTGAGCAATCAAAAAATTGTAAATAAGGTAGATTTTTGTCTGCATTACTTTTTATACTTCTTCAAAAGATATAGAAAATTTTATTCTGAGCATTGCTGAACTGAAGCTCTTGCCCTTAAATGGTTCCTTGGCTTGTGTTTGGTTCAATTACCAAGATGTGGAATCATTGTTCAAGAGAAGGCGAGTGTCTGCTCAGTAGCTTGCTTTGCCTTTGGCAGACTTTATATTGGAAGGAAACCCTTGATCATCTCAATTCTGTCCTCTGTCAGTCATGCAATGGCAGATGAGGAGGATTCCTTCTTGATCTTCATGACAGCAAGGGTAGTGTGCAAGGAGTGTTATCACATGGAAATTGACCGGGAGTTGTTCACTGGATCCTGGATCCAGCAAATGCCAGTGCTGTGGCTTCCAGAAAGGTGACGATTCTTTTCATAGCTGCATAGTAATGCATCAAAGTGGAAGCGTGCTTCTGATTTTTGAAAACTTGTCCTTGTGATTTCCTGCAACAGTGAAGCCAACAGCGCAACATTCCTGGTGCTCCTTCCTTTAGTCAACCCTTTGTTTTCCCTTTCCTGCCTCACAACACTTAATGCCCTTTATTTTATTCCATGCTGCTTAAAAGGCTACCACAATCCTAAGGTTAATATTAATGCTTATGGCAATTCTGCTTCTGTGTAACAGGTCATTCCCTGGGAAATTGCTGGGGCTGCAGTTCTGGGTGATTTCCATGTAATAAATTTTTCACATGAGTTCACAGCCCTCTGACCTGAACATGTTCCAGCATTTCAGTGTCCTATATGTCAAAAAAGGGGTTAGGTCTGGGCAAAGGATGGATGTATTTGAAAAGACATTCATTGGAATATTATTCCCAGGCGATTAACTCGTTAGTTACATTTACAGCTACTCAGTATTGGTTTTGTTATAAATAATGCCAAGGGTAAAGCAGAATCAGGTCTTCCTGTCATCCATCCCCATGCGTTTCTCTGTAGACAGAGGAAACTTTCTGGCAGTTGATGCAGTTGTGAGGCCTTCATAGCACAGATTAGTACCTCTTCTAAAATGTCTGAACAATATTTCAACAACCAACGTAAGATAATAGAAATAACACTGTCAAAGTCATAATGGTGAGATCCCCCTTTGTGGTCCAATATTTTTTCAAAGAACTGAACTCCAGGACCCATGGAGCTGCAAGTGGAGTGCAAATTTGTAATTACCATGTTCCTCAAGCAGCATTCAAATATGAGCCCCATCTGGAGGCTTCCTCTTCCAGTACACAATATGTCTATTCGTTTACCTGATTCTTCCTCTGAGGGAAATATGATTTACAATAGCAGTTTCCATATTGAATGATTTAATGATTTTTGTGTCATATGTGCAGTCTGCGCTATTCCTGCTTTCATCCAAAGCATGTTTGAGAAGTGACATACTGGATGTGGAAATTGCAGAAAATGTGAAGAACAATTGTGGTCTGTGCTGCAAAGCTTGAACATACAGTAAAGCTCTCTGACCTCTGAGTCTGTTTGCTCTCTTCAGAGAATGCCTTGTCTTAAGGGCCTTTGTTTCTTCATTAATATGTATAGGCTTTGTCCCAGATTTGTCTGTCAGACTCCTCTGAGAAGCATTGTCTGCTCCGTGGATGCCGCGGTCGGGATGCCTTCCCATCGTGTCTGGTGTAGTGTGGTCTGACAGCTCATTGGGCTTGGCTGCACCCTCCTTCTCGCTTCCCGCGCCAGCCCTGGCTTGGGCATCGCTGTGCTCAGAGCCCCCTGGAGCTCTGTGAGCCCCCACAGCATTGGCTGGGGGCTGGAAGCTGGGACTCCCTGGGGAAGTGGCTTCTACTGTGTACTCATGCCTAAATTCTTCATTTGCCTACTGCACTTTTGGTAGCGCAGAGACAGCCACAACCTAAGCCGAAATTGCCTCAGATTTTGGGGAATACAAATAAAATGCAGTTAATTGGGATCTTTTTCCTTGTGTCTTTTGCAGTCTGACGCAGTCTCTGACGAGCTGGTTGTAAAGAGTGGGGCCAAACAAGACTGTGTGTCCACTGTCTGCACAGACAGCACCCGAACAGCTTTCCAGTCCCTGGGGTGTAATTCAAGCAAAGGAGAAATGCAGGAGAATGACCTTTTTAAGGCTGAGTTTATCCTGATTACAGACTCCGGTGATGAAGATGAAGTAGCTGCTGCCTCAAACAACATTCATCAGCCTTCCAATGGCTACAGTTCCATCAGTGCTCAACTGCTGACCACATCCCATGTTTCCCCTGGCACTGGGGCAGGGAAACCTCCTGGCAATGGGCACCTTCCAGGTGTTGCACTTTCCCACAGTACTTCTGATCCACAAAAACATCAGGTAACAAACTTTAGACTCTAGAGATAACCTTTGCTTTCTAAACCTTTCAGAATATGGAGCCAGTTTGTACAGCAGCTTGGTCAATTTGTTCTTTAATTCAAATTTTCATTGGACATTTTGGACCTTAAGGAGGTGGCCCAACCCTTCTGACTTGCCTCTCCATATGATTCTGATATGTGTGTGTGGAGCAGATGAGGCAGATATATTCCTTCTTTTAAGAGCAGCTCATCATGACAGCAAGTTAATTGTGAAATGTTAGATTTCTAGCTAGTCTAAATTGGGTAAGGTCATTGAAATCAATGGAGCCTTGAGATCATTTGAATTATTAGCATCAGACTTCCCAGACCCAGATGATTTTTTACTCCTCAGCACCTCTTTCCTTCCTTTATGCAAGAGAAAGAGGCTGTAAAAATCCCATTATTCTGATTGTTGGTTGGTACACCTGACTTTGCACAGGTGTAAAGAGCTAATGAAGATGAAATTTCTCTTTTATGTGGATCTTTATAGGTACATTTATTGACTTATTTAATTTTCAATTCTCTCTGGGGCATTTCCAAAAAAGGTCTTTGAAATATTTCATTTACAAAATGCATCAATCCAAATTACTGCATGAAAAGTTAATGTCTCCCATTTTAGGAAGAACACTGATATATATCGAAGGGTATATATGCAATGGAAAATTCCACTTTTAGCAAAATAGCAACATCCTTCTCACATGAAATAAATTCAGGCATTTCTTTTAACTGGGTTATCATCCCTTGAAAATATAACTCTTCATTGATAATTTAAAAACAAATGTTAAGCATGGCTACTTTGTTTCTGAAAATGAATAGGATTTTCTATCTTGTGTTGAAATACTTTCATCACTCAATTTTTCATCAAATTCAGTGTCAGTTTTTGATTGAAGACATTGTGAATAAGAAATCCACTCTGGTTTGGGATTCAGAGCAGTATGAAATGTTCATTTCTTCTGAGACACTCCCAGTAAAGTCAGTGAGAATTTTCCATGAGGAAGGTTAAAATCATAGGTAAGCATACATAGAGGAAACAGCCTGTAAGAGAATACTTGTTCTGAGGAAATAAAAATTTACTTTAGCAATATTCAGGCTTACTTGGGTATTTTTTAAAAAAGCTTTTACAGAAATTGGGTGAATTTTGGAATACTATACAGAAGAGTTCCTATGTTGGATCTTTCTTAAGCTTCTAGTGATTTGAGAAGTATAGAGGAGTTTGGCTGGTGAGGTGACAGAAGATGAAGATTGCACAGAACAAGAAATTAAGACCAACTTTGCTAACTATTCAGCTGAACAGGAAGAGAAGCATTATGTAATATATGTAATTGCATATCTTGTCATTATTCTTTAGTCACAAGTTTTCAAGACTATTTTCTCAGTCTTCATCATCTCAGTTTCTTTAGCCATCTCTATTGCTTCATAAAAAGGTGTTTTTACTAAGCTGCTTTTCACTGTTGTTCTGGTTCTAAGGTGTTTCCTTAGCCACCACTCTTTCTGACTTATCTAATGAAGGGTCACCATTTCTGAAATGAAGGAAAAAAACTACAAAAAGATTAAAGAGATGCATGGTTTATGTGTTGGCACATTTCCCTTTTACAAAGGGTTCCATGTATGGGCTACCTTTTCAGTTCTTGGATTTTAAGGGCAATATCATGTCCCTTTTAAGAGTTATTACATATAACATGTTAACTTAAAAACATAGTAAGACAATGAGTTTCTGGTCAGATGTGAAAAAAGCAAGGGCCAGTTTTGGGGACCACTGGATTGCAGAAGGGATCACTAACTGACCCAGAGGGCTCATTCAGCTTCATTCATTTCTGACTTTGTTTAAACAAAAGGAAAAAAGGAAAGCATTAAAAATTTGGAAATTTCTGTTCTTTGAGATATAGAGATCCTGACTGATGTTGGAAAATGCCACACTATATTCTAAGTCTGAAAAAAAATAATCTGTTATTCTGGTCACATTTAGAAGTTTTTGATAATAGTTTAATGTTTATATATTTTTTAATCTTAAAGAGAGTCTAGCCATGCAAGAGAGAGTCAGACTGACTCCTGCCTCTGGGAATTTACCCTTTGGATTGAGTAGGATGTTTGCTTCCCTGAATGTTAGAGCATGAGCTCAACTTGGAGAAATTTCTTGACTTGCTGTGGGGGATCAGTAACTGGAAGGATTTTTAGTTACTCGAAGCCACTTGACATTCCTCTATCCCTGGAGTGTCATCTGGTTTGGCTTTTCCAGACAAATAAGTCAGGAGTCCCTACAAACTCCTGCCACTTCTTGGACAATGCACTTTCCTTGTTGGGAGAAACTAGACTGTTCTAAATAGCATTTATATTAATTGGGTCTCAGCTCACAGTCTGATTTCCTGTTTTGTCTCCAGGGATTTTTTTTCCAAGTTTTTCACAGTGTCCAGTGTTTCCTTCTGACTTTCTGGTTCTCAGGTTGCAGTCTTTGTAGGTAATTTGTTTTTATTTTTTCCTGTCTATAAGCAGATTCTACTGAGATCAAAATATGGTTAACTGGGCCCAGGATCAGGTCTAAATTGAAGACATGATTCACTCAGACATGATTTCTGCCTTTTGGGCTCTCAGTTGGCACACTCTTTCCATTTTCCTGTTTGACCAGCACACCTCTTCGGGTCTTGCTGGTATAGCTAACCACATCTTTTGTGCCCTTCCAAAACAATGTGACCTCACCAGATTGACCATTTGCCCTTATGTCCAGCTCAGTTCTGCCATTTCAAATGTGTTGAAGGTCTTCTGGGCAAGACTCAATACTAAGATTATGTCCACTTTGATAATTCTGGAATGATTAACTACAAGGCATCAAGATCTTTTTTCAAGTCCCTTTATCCCTTTATGCTAATGTAACCTTGCCACCTATTTCAACTTTCTTCATACATTTTTGAGACAGGTATATCTGAGGTGCTCACAAGAAGAGAAAAAGGCTTGCAATTGAATCACAGACCAAAGAAACACAAATCTACTTTGGTCACTCACTTCTTCTGCACTAATCCAATTCACCTACAGGAGGGTTTTAAACCAGAAGAGAAACTGAACATAAAAAAATCCACTGATTGAGGGAAATTATTATTTCTTGCCTGGCACTGTTGAGGCTGCAACAGTAAAGCCATGCTCAGTTTGGTGGCCTGCAACCCTCAAATTCAAGAGAGATGTGAGGAAGAGAATGGGGTTCAGCACAAAAGTGTAAATATGTCTGGGGCACATGTGAGCTGAGGCTGAAGGAGCTGGCTTTGTTGACTCCCACCAAGAGACAGCCGAGGCGGCACCTGGGAACTGCCCAGAACCACTTGCAGGGCAGTTATGGACACGACAGAGCCAAACTCTTCTCTGCAGGGGCAGGTGAGGCTGCAGTGGCTGCAAACCACAGCATGGGAGATCCCATCTGGACATGACAAGCAGCTTCCTCAGTGGGAGGTGGTGCAGCACAGGCACAGGCTGCCTGGGGGTGCTGGAGCTCCATGAGAGCTCTGGAGACCGAGTGAGACACGGCCACAGCTGACCTGAGCCACGGGTGCCGGTGAGAGCCCTGCTTTGAGTAGGAGGCTGGACTAGATGAGCTCTGGAAGTCACTTCCAACGCACTTTGATTATGATTTCCTGATCCTGTAAATAAGAGGCTGATTATCTATAGATATGGTTATTAATACTGTGTTGCAATAGCAAAATAATTTCTGAAGACTTGATTAATGGCTCAATTAGCTCAGCATGTAAATGTTCAGTGGTATTTAAACTGGAAGAATACTGCAAAATGTCTTTATCTTACTTGCAGGAGCATATTTGTCATCTGCTACCATGAACATTTTTGCAGCTGCTTATAAACTGATTAAGTTTTAACTAACTAGAAGTCACTGCACATCCTGTGCTTTTATTATGAAGTTTAATATTTGTTCCTCACTTTATTTTAATCTGCTGTCTTTGTAAGGGAAATTTATCTATGCTACTTTGAAATATAGATATTTCATACCCCAGCTCTGTTTTGGTAGTTGAATAACTTCCAGAATTCATTATTAAATTCAGGAGGCTGCTCCAAATTATCAGATTTATTACAACACTGCTTTTCAACTCATTAAATAATTTTACCTGTCATGACATATTTAACAATAGTTTTTCATAATGATGAAAAATGAAAATGAAAATTTAATCATTTTCATAATGATTAAATACTGATAAATTATTCTCGATTTCCAGTATTTTTGCTTCTTCTTAATTAGCAGCATTTTCAACAAGAGTCCTAATTTCTCAATTGAATAGCTATATACACAATGATATAAACAACATTAATTTTTATTTTCCAATATTTTCCCTGTATACATCCATTGACTTTCCACTTTGAAATGGGACACCTTAACACATGTAGAAAACAGGGGGATGTTAGTGGTGTTGTAAAGGCATTTGGAGGTTTTGTGTTTATTCCTATAAATCAAAGCATTGACTTGGCTTTTCTGAAGTTACCTTATATAGAAAGTGTCTTTGGTTTAAAAGGCTTGCTATTTTTATGGTATCATTTAGCAGGAAGAGCTCACTGATTTTCAATTATAAGGGCTAATAGGGTTTTGAATTGTGTGTTTAGCCCATATTTAGGCATAATTTTGCCCTTGAAAGCTTTTAAGTCTTGCTCTTCTGTCTCAGCTTCTTCCAGCATGTGCTTTCACTTGAAAATTAGTTGTTTTGTTCTTGTTTTTGTTTTTTTTTAATATATGAATTCTATATTACATAATAATAATAATCATCATCATAATTCCTCTCTATTATGGGTTAGACATATTTATTAAAAATATAATTCATAGGCTGAGCCACAGCCATAAGCAAGTTGTGTGTTGAAACTGAATGGTATAACTGTCTTTCACAGAGCTGCATAATATTTCCAGGTATCTAACAGTATTTAAATAGGTGTTCTTACATTTACATCAAGTTTGATGAAATTGGAGTCAATTTCCCGGCTTTCAAATTGCTCATTCAAATGTTAGGTGACAATTTGTATCCATTTGGTTTTATAGTTGACTTTAATCACTAGTTCATGCTGATATGTTTTATTCGTATTGTGTATACCTCAGTTTATAATTTCAGCATTATAATAACTTGGAAGATTTTTAGAGAATTTCTTTCTTTAGATGCATGAAACTGTATAACAGGTTGATAATATACTTGTATGGTCTAATTAGTTTTGACAAATCCTAATTAGAATAGACCCAAGAAAAAAGACACTCATGAAAGAGCTCATTACTGTTTTATCAGTGTATCAAAAGACTGTGGAGAATGGGATAAGGACTCTTACATGCCTGCAAACTGTCAAATGCTTTGCTCTGTGAATGACAGGAGAAGTGAAAAACAGACTGGATGTCTGATTTAAGTAATTCCAAGCAAATTTCTCATTCTGATATCACAGTGCTGCAGAAGGGGTTGTTTACTGAATGAGAAAAAGAACACTTGACTTGAATCCTATTTTCAGAAAGGCTGCTTTCCACTGAACCGTCAAAGTGAGATGGGACACAATTGCAATTTTCTTACCTTCCATTGTGTTTATATAATGTGGCTGGTATCACATGATTCCAGAGACTCATGGCACTACTGTCTTGTGTTTTACCTAAAATGAAAAATACTGTAGCCTTGAACCTTGTTTATATAAAAAAACCTGAGGTGTCATAAACCCAGAGTACCACATAGCTTGTCTGTCTCAGTCACCTCCTTGTGAGGACCTTATCCATCAGGTTCTGTGTCCAAGCTTAAAACAGCTCCATGCTTTTAACTCACAGAGCAGTACTAATGGAAACCCTTTATGCGTGACCACAGGACTGAAATGTGGGGTGTTTAACAGTTCCACAAGTTCCATCTATTTTAACAATTCTGTTTTTTTTTTTTCTCTCCAGTTAATTTCTACTCTTTCCACCTCTGATCATCTTTCCTCTAAACCACCTGCTGTCCACTTAATTTCTCCAATTAATCAGAAAGTAGCGTGTGGTGCCGTGGTTAACATGAGTCAAGCCTCTTCGCTGGAAGATTCCTGTAACAACTGGCAGTCAGCAACCAGGTTTTCTAAGCAAGAGTCATCTCTCTACTTTCAGTCTGCTTCCCATAGTTCACCTCCCTCAATGTCTAAAATATCCTGTTCTGCATCAAAAAGTTGGTACTCCACTCCTCGATTGTCTGATAACCTACAAACACCAAGTCTCTATAGCCCTGGCTGTGTTTGCAAAATGGGAGGCTTCATCACATCCTCTGTTCTGGCAAGGAGTCCAAGTCTTTCCTCTGATCCTCCATCTTCAACTGAAATTCAAGGATCTTTAGCTCAGTCTATATCCCCCTGTTCTTCCAAAAGTTTGAATGCTCTGTCTCCTCTCCCTGTACATATAATAACACATTCATTATCTCCTAGCCCTAAACCTTTGTCTCCACCCTCTCTTTATGGGTCTTCTTTGACCATATGTAGTATAAATGAGCCTTGCACACAAACATTATCCAGAGGAAATTCAGCCAAGTCAGGAGTCAAATCCCCTCTGCCAACCAGACTGACTCTCTTAACTGCTATTTTGAGATCAGGCTCCTCTCAGCGGAGACCACTTTCTCCTGCTTCTTGTCCTACATTTTCCCCCAGCTCCCTTAGTTCCTCAACACTTGCAATAGATCAAAAGTTCAAAACAACTCCCCCAACCCCCAAGAAATCTGTTTCAAGCCCTCCTGTAAGACCAGATTCTCCCAGCAAAGAGGATTATTGGCTTTCAGGATGGGCTCAGCAGCTGTCTTTACCTTCCAAGCCTCATCCCTCCCCTCGAGCAAGGTCTGTTTCTCCTAAAAAGCACCCTCCCATTCAATCACTTTCTCCAGACTGCCGAAACTCTTTGTCATTCCCTGTCTCCTCCCATAGAAGATCAGTTGCCTCTCCAGATTTGCAGTCTTCACTGCCTCTTCCTTGTGCCCCAGCTCCCTCTTCCTTTGCCTACCCCTCCTCTCCTCCTCCAGAAAGGTTGGGCTATTCTGCCTCCAGGTCCCAGGCACCTCAGAAGTCTCAGAGAGTGCACACTTACTCACCCATCTTTACTTGCCGGTCATATCCTTTGCTTTCTTCTACCAGACTTAGTGGTGCCTTGTCTCTCCCCCTAGAAAAACACTCATCTCCTTCCCCAAGTCTTTTGCGCTCACCTTCTAGATCTAAATCGGGTTCATCCCAAACATCTGTTCAGGAGATCAGTGCCTCCTCTCCTACCCCTTCTAGCATCTCAAAGCAGTGGTCTCTCCCACGGCCTCACTCTACCCCACTGGTTCCACAAACTGGTAATATTAGTTCCCATTCACTGCGATTTAACTCTTCATTGGTACAAGGAAATTTTAGGTCTAACTCCTCCTCTCCAAGACCTGAGAACTCTGCCAACTCATCAGTGTTAAAGTGCAGATCTCCCATTTCAGACAAGTCACCAGGCACAGTGCCATCAAGACCCAGAGAGCTGACTTCACCACAGTCTTTTTCCCTGCCTCCTGACCATGAAAACATCAAACCCAAGGTACTCTTGGTGCATGCTTATTTTGTAATAGTTCTTTTTCCCCATAGGAAAAAAAATCGCATCCCTGCTGCAGAATACTAGTAAAATAAATGGGATGTGGAAAAAATGTGGAAAAGGAACAGGTTTTTTATCAATGGTGAAGATAGTGAGAATAAAACTCTACCCTTCAAATTGCTAGCACTGTGTTTTGTATTATGGAGAAGATGTTGTAGGAATCCTTTAGCATAAAAAAGAAAATACTTTATTCCTGAGCAAGACGATTTACTACTAAAGATGGATTTGTGTCCAGTGGCTCTGATGTACATTTGGTACATATATTTGTGAAGCTCGCCTAAAATCCTGGTGTACATTTGGTACACATATTTGTGAAGCTTACCTAAAATCCTGGTCTATCAAAAATCAACCATGAAGCATGTTCTATTCACCCCATTCTAAAGTAAATCCATATATGTTCCCAGGGAAAGCAATAGAAGTGTGGTGATCTTAGGTGAGGGGCTGAGCAAGAAGCAGTTTAATCTAATTGATGTGAACTAGCTGTTCCACTGATAAGTGATTCCCAAGCACTCCATCCTGTCTGTGCTCCTCACTTCCCAGGAGGCTTTCCTTACCCCAGCCACCCTGGGACTAGCCCAGAGGCAATAATGAGCTCGGCCTGAGCAAAGGCTTTGTGGCCAAGGGCCAGCAAGGGAAGATGAGGACAGTCTCCTGCTTCTTCCCTTTATTTTGTACTCCTCTGATCTTGTTGTGCTAGGCAGAGGATGAGGGGAAAAGAAAAGCCAAGCTTCCTACAGCTGAATTAGTGCAAATACAAAAGTCTCACACCTGGCAGCTCAGCCATTGCTCCTGCTGTTTGTCACCCACCCAAAGGCAGGAGAACCATTGCAGAGTGAGAATAAATGATGATGGCAATTGCTGCAGGAGGGCTCGGGAACCAATCACACTGTAGATAAGGAAAGGAAAGGAAAGGAAAGGAAAGGAAAGGAAAGGAAAGGAAAGGAAAGGAAAGGAAAGGAAAGGAAAGGAAAGGAAAGGAAAGGAAAGGAAAGGAAAGGTATCCAAAACCATGCAGCAGATAGGTGCTAACAAGAGGAATTGCTATGCAAAATGGAGGAGTTAGTTGCAGAAGGCACCAGAGCTGCAGGATGCTTTACAACCTCTTTTATCTTAACTTTGCACTCTGTGCTTCCCTTGTGCTGTGTTCCCTTCCTCTAACTCATATCTGAGCTCTGTCCATCACACAAAGTCTATCATAGTTTATCGATTTATTTGCTCACAGCACAAAATTACAGCCTAGTCTGCCAGAACAAGTTGTGTCAGATGTGCTCCTACCAGCTTGGCCATGGCAGGGGTGACTTAAAAATGTTAATTGGAAATGAGAGGTTAAAATCAGCACAAAGTAGCAATTGTCATGAATGGTTCTTTTAAAATCCGAACAAGCCAAGAGGAACTATTGTGCCTAACAGAGCTGTACAGTGTTGTTACACCCTGTCAGTATTAGTTAATGAAACAAAAAGAGATATGAAATTGTAGAAATTCCAAGAAAAGGCCCCAGAGACCAAACTGTAATGCATGACCAAGCCTGCAGATTGCAAAACAGTTGCAATTCCTGCTAGCTAGTGCATTGAGCACTGTGAGGTGTCTGGCAGTAAGGAAATTCTCTGCTTGTGATACAGAGCTATTGCCAGGTTTATATTTGCAGAGGTTGTTATACTCCTTCTGTCTTTCCTACTGTCTCTTTTCCTAATTCTGCTTTATCATGCAATATGGTGGCACTTTTGAAACTGCCCCACCATCCCATAGAGACTAGGAGAGTGTCCACCAGTATAACAGACTTGGACCATTAGTCCACTCTAATTTTTTAGTCATGTAGACAAAGCTGACTCAGGTGTGGGAGACCAAAAATGTCTAAATCTAATGCAGCTTGGTGTTCAGTGCAGAAAAGATCTCTCATGGCTTTAAACTGTGAGTCTGAGACTTCATCTACTGTAAACACTACTGTCCGTTCAACCTCCCTCCTGCTCTCACTTATTTCCATCCCTAGATTATGGTATAGCTCAATGAACTTTACTGATCTGTTAATGGTAGCAGGCTGTCCAGTGATACTCCAGCCTGAAATCTCAGTATATTTCCAGAGAAAAAAAGAAAAGTTTTGAGGAGAGACAATTTTAATATCTTAAGCAGCATTTTAGATCTGTTTATTACCAATCAGCTCAACTTTATAACTAGACAAAAAGCAGATTGCTTCATCTGATGACTGTTGACACATGACAAAATATTTTCATGTATGAATGTGCTAAGTGAACATTGAGGGAAAAAGCATCTAGAAGTGCTTGCCTTTAGTGTGTATAATTTGGCATGTAACATTTTTCAACCTTAATGTTGCTTCAACAGTCATTGCAGCAACATTAAGACACACATTAAACCAACATCTATTAAACTAGAATTCGGACATGCACCAGTTAATGCAAATCAAAGGATAACCTATTCATTTGTTTAACTGTTTGTATATGTATGTATAAGCATGTGCTTTTCCTTGGATTATATTTGTTAATGATTTGAAAATGGGAATGTTTTGCAAAGTGAATATAAACATAAATCCACAGATCAGTGTGAAGTGTCAACTTTGGGTGACCAGAGGAAATAAAAGCCCTCTCCCTAGACTTTGTAGGTACTTTGATAGGGTCCTCATGCACCTAATATAGCAAAATGGACAGTGAGACAGAGCAGGGACAGATAAATTCTGCAAGAATAGTTGTTAGAATAACAACTTCTAGCTTTCTGGTTTGAAAAAGCTTTGTAGTGGTTTCATGTGGTATCACTCTTCCCTATTCTTTGATTTTTTGTATTTGAATGTAGCTCAGGAATGCATATAGATGGGGAACAAACTGACATTAGCAACAGGGAGCTCAGCACAGCTGCAAAACCTACCATAAAGCAGGAATGAATATTCATGAGGAGCTCTATGCTATCATGCTTGGTCACTGATTTTATACCTTTATAGCACGTCTAGCACATTTTGCAGTGCTCTGTGGGTGACTTAGATAATCATTCGAACAAAAAAACTAGGACATTTTTCCCCAAACTCCCCAGACTGACATTTGCCCAATTCTGATGCTGGAATTGCTTTGCTTTTGGCTGTACCATGGTGCAGGCCAGCAGACCTAACAGTCCACAGCTGTTTAAAATTACTGCTAGATTCCTATGAAGCATATTATTAAATGTATTTAGGCATTGAAAAAATAATTTAAAAAACATGAGATAATGTGTAAAGAAACATATTCATATAGATGAGAAATTCATATAGATAAATTAATATATTCATATAGATGAGAAATGGAATTAAAGGCTTTCCACTCATCTCAGACCTGCAAAAATAGCATGTTGCTCTCAGATTCTACAGTACTTGGAAGTCATGAAGCACATGAAAGCAGTACAGAAACTTACATTTTAACAGTCTGTTATGTCTATGTTTAGTTCATATAATAGCACAACTAACCTCAAAGTGATCATAGTTCTCTTTTCATAAATGATGCACATTTCATCATATGTAAAAGCCTAAGTGCTAGTGAAGACGTATTTCACACGTTCGATTATAAAATTTTAGTTGGATATCAATTATAATCAAACAAAGATACATTTATGAATATGCCTATTTTAATATTTGGAATTTGGTCTTCCATCTCAGTGATCAGTATTTTATTTTAGTTTAAAATAACTAAACATAAGTTTAGTTATGCATAACTGAACTTAGGCATATAGCTTTTGTATATGCATAAATATATCTATGGAGCTCTGCAGAATTGCTGTCTCAATGTTGAAAGGGTGGGATTCAACTCACAGGACTTTTGACATTTGAAAGTTACATGTCCAAGCACAATTTTGGTGATTCTATTACAGCTGGTGGAGAGAATATGGTGTATTTAGAAGATGATTTTATTTTACCTTTCTCTTTGCCTACTTTGGGATGAGATTAATTCTAAACAAATCCCTTTGATTATAAAAAGCATTAGTGTTGACTGAAGAAACTGAATGGTAGACATCCAAGTTAGAATCACTAAATCTCATATGAATTACTATCCCATGCTCGAAAGCCCTCCCACCAAAAAATATAAAAAAGTTCAGTTCCAGCATTTGCATTCATCTGCTTTGTCAAGATGTTCATTCAGTATGATTGCTGTGATTACTGACTTCTTGAATGACTCCTTCTCCTGTTTCTGACTAAGGATGAGTGCAGTCAAAAGCAAACAATATTATGTATAGAAAGAATTAAAAGGTTGTGCCCTACACTTTTTCAAGACAGGTGTGTGGATGAATTTCTTATCTGAGTTGCAATTTTGCCCACTCTGCTGTCATCGAGACCTTTAGTAGATATAAAGAAAATCAAAAGCAAACAAAAGAATGACCCAAAATGCAATATATTGTTTCAGACTGTTATCTCATAATCATCAGTATTTACTGTTGCAGGTAATGGTACATTAAAAAACCTGACCCGATTAACAAATAACTTTATTTCTGGCTGACTGTCACAGAAATAATCAATCACTAACTTAAAAGTCTATTGCTGTGTGAATTTATGGCTTTTTTTGTCAGATTGTTGCCTAAAAGGGAACATTGTAAAAATCTCTATTTAAAATACTAATAAAAATAATGAAAATAATAATAATTCTAGCAGTCATGTGATTACCTCTTGAACTCCTGTAAGTATAGAAGAGTCTCATCAGCCTTTTAAAAATTGCTAAATTCAGCCTCTATATTTGCAAAGAAAATGTAAAAAATATGGTTTTAAAGATTTAAAAATAACTGGGCAAACTAATATAGTCTGAAATATAAATTATTTGAGAATAATCATTTTTAAGGTTGATCTTAAAAATTTCATACCCAAACCCATACATTTTGTATGGTTTAGATTGCTAGTTCTGTTAGCTTTGTTAGAGTGTGAAAGTTCCTTTACTTATTTTGTTTGGGTGGTAGAGTAATTTATTCAGGAGATGAAAAGCTGCATGAAGAAATAAATGATCTATCCACTCAAACAAGCAATTCAGCATTTAAGGATCATAATCAGTCTAATGAGAGCCTATCACAGAAATCTCTCTGATTTCATCGTTCAGGATCACACTACTCAGCAAAAGTTGTTGGGGTGGATGTACTGACAGAAGTAGCTGTGCATTTTCATATCAAATCACAAGAAAACTTGAAAAAAACTCGCAGTCTCCCCTGATATTCATTTAAGGGTGGAAGTCAGCAGAAAGTGGTTAAATTTACTTTGGAATCTATGAGGTAGAAGGAATTTGCTTTATCCTACTTCATTCCTAGGAACAAAACAAGTACATTACCAGACTTAAAAACTTAACAGAAACACTAGATTTTTTTAAAGGAAATAGTTTTTCTAGGAAATACATAAGCATTGTTTTGTTGCAACGTGTCAAGATGATTGTAATTGTCTTTCATTCTGTCGTACCTTTCCCCTTTCTTCCCTCTCTGTCTCTCTCTTCTACCCTGTTTTACTTCTCTTCCTGCTTTCTGGTTTACCCTTTTAGCAGTACAAGATCAAGACAAGCTACAAGGCATTTGCAGCAATCCCTACAAACACATTGCTTATGGAACAGAAGGTTAGTGCTTGCTCAAAGACATGGGCATTGCATTTTATATTTGAGACCATTCAACTTTGTGTACAAATTCTGACATTTCTGTTGGGAGATGCTGCAGAATGTAAATTCTGGGAACTAACTACTCAGGATTAAAATTCCAGCCATTTTTCAGCGTCAGCCACTTTCACTGAAGATCAAAGGCTTCACTAATCTGAATTTCTGGAAATAATTTTACTATAAAAAAGGGAAAAAATCCCAGTGTCCTAAAGGAATTGCCTTTTATGGCAATATCTCAAAATCTTTTTTGTTATTGGAAAGTGTCTGCAGTGCTGCTGTTCTGGGACCTTACAATCAGTAGACCTTGGTCAGTTAATGATTATTGGAGGTCTGTGCTTATACCCATAAATTTAACATCCCAAAATATGCAAATTTGACCAGCTGTCTTGTTAAAACTCTGAGAACCATCCTGGCCATTGTCCTGACCTCTGTTAACTTCCATTCTTCCTGAACAATGTAAGAGCTAGCCAGTGGGCCATTCCCAGTATGTAGTTTGTGGTAACAATAATTTTCTGTAGGACAGGCAGATAGATTCAAACCCCAGACTTCACTGCATTGATTTACTACCTAAGTCACAGTCAACAAAGTCTGGGCTGTATAGTCTTATTTAGACAATTCAACTTGGAAAGTCAATTAAAATTTTAAGCTTTGCATGAAGGGTTCAAAATACCTGTGGTTATTTATTTTTAAAATATTTTTCCCAAATTATTTTTGCTCAAGAGAATAGCTAAGTTAAACAAAAGTTTTCTCTCATGATCAGTGAGCTAAGTGTTCTGCATTTTTAAAGACATGCTTAATCATGCTATCATCCAGTTTGTGGCTTTATCAGAAAAAGCTTTCTGTTCAGAACCTAGTTGAGGAACTCAGCCTCTGATTAAATTCTTTAAGCATTCCTGACTTCACAGCTGAATATTTATTCACATGTACAACTCAGTTCATTTCACTAGTAGCTTACAAAGCCTAAAGGTACTGGTTAGGGTGAGCTTAACTGTGTGCAAAATTTGAAGATTATAATTTTTTCCTTGAAATATTACTGATTGTGATCTAGTAATTAGCAGTTAAATGCTATAAATCAGATTCTTTTTCAGAAAAAAGAGAGACATTCTTTTCCAATGTTCTTTTGATCTTGAACAATTTTTTTAATCCTTTGCATAAAACCTGATCCTTTCCTTAAATCTTGAATCCACTAATGAAGGTTATGTTTGCTTTAGCTGGCAATGTGGTGCAATAGAAACGGCTCTGTAAAGGAAAATAGCTGATGCAGGAGATTCTACACCCCTACAGAATGTATTTTGGGAGGGTTTTGTTTGAGCAGAAAGCCTGTTAGCAGGTGGAAGAATTTGGTGGACTCCTAAGTACCACTTCATGGTTGACTTCACCTGAAAGGCACTGTTTGTGCACTCAGAGACTGCACCACTCTGCAACCCAAGCCAGGTAGGTGACTCTGAGCAGGGTACTCACTCTAAGATCACACTCCTGATGTGAACTAGTGGGTTTATGTCAGCTGTCTGATTGCACTCTTTCATAAGAAAATGGATTTCATTTGATGGTCTTGCTAGTGCTCTCTGGGGCATTGACTCACAACCTGCATGTTACTTATCCCCAATACATAAAACTGATTTGTGCAATCTAATGCCAGCATCTGTAGAAAAAGCAGCAACTCAAAAGATATCTGTGTTTAGACAGACTTTTGGTTATCCACTGATTTATGGAAAATCGTAGCCTTGGTGTATCCTTCAGTAGTGAGAGCGACCATGTAGTGCTAATAAGAAATCAATTCTCTGCTATAGGATTTGCCTTCAGGAGAGACTCTTGGCTAAGTAACTTTGTAAATGTACATTTCAGCATTGCCTGAGTACATGCTTTCTCCCATCTATGGAAATTATGGGTAACAATCTCCTACTGATCTGCAGTAGCAGCTAATTGTAGTGCTCCTCAACTAGTCCTGTTGTGTTAGCTGATAAGAGTTTAGAGTATGATCCTCTGAGAAAGCATGAAGTAGTCCCATAGCACACTTGGGCCCCATTGTACCAAGCCTTAATATCCAGGTACTCTCCTCAGAAATGTTGGGTAGGGAACTCATGATACATTCTAGCTCAACGACAGTAATTATGTTGTTCCCATTTTATGCAAAGCCTTTTATACACAGCATTACAAAGAGTTTTAGGACAATAAGATTTTAACTGCATAAGTGATATTTTATTAACATTAAAATAATTATTATATAATTAGAAATACAACATAATTTTAGATACATTTTTTAGCCTAAGATGCTAAAATCGTGTTTACTGTGTGATTTAATTAGAAATGCACATTGACAGAAGTCAACTTTTTCCCACTGTGTGAGTAATTATATTACCTAATTTAAGTGGTCATGAGAAATAAAATTAGTCAGAATTGTATTGGGGGTGATCTTAGTAACAATTCATCTGCAGTATTAATTAGGTCCCATGACAGAAAACTGCCACTCATGTGCCGTGTAAGGTGCAATGATTTTTCTGCCTCTAAATTTTCTCTTGGTGTCTAACTTTCTTTCTCGAGTTTTCTTTTATGATTGTGTCAATGCTTTAATTTAAACTAGCATTTTTCAACTTCTGCTTATAAAATCAGGCTGTCACCACCTCAATGTTTTTTCTAGAACTTGTTCTTCTTATCCTCCAGTACTCTTACTCAAAGAGAGTTGTTCAAGTAAGTGCCCATTACTAGTGAAGAAATAGCTCATTGGCTGTATTTGGGAAACCCCAGATGTGGCTTAACCTGGTCAAAACTCCTCACTGGCAGACTTCCCAGCTGTTTGAGTTTGTATGAACCTGATGTTTCTCATGTCACCTGTTCTCTGCTCAGAAAAAGCACTGTCCAGGATATCTGTTGGAAGATTGAGCTGTGACTTCCTTCACAGCCAGAAGAAAAAAACTTGTTTTTAAAGGACTTACCCTCAGCATGGTCAAGCACTGTCAGGGAGCAGCAAGAGGGGGTTGCTCCACAGAGAGCTGAGATGGCAGCAAGGATGGCAGGACAATGTCCTCGCCAGCACGGGCACAGCTCCACAGTGCCTGAGCAAGGATGGCAGAAATGCTGATAAGAGTTGATGATAGCTAGTGTCAGTCAGCAGTGCCATCACAGCCACACAAAGCCAGAGCTTTGAGGCAGGTCCACAGACTGCGATACTGAACTCTCCAGCCCGGCAGATGACAGGATCCACTGGCCAGAAGAGGAAGCTGAGCAAGTTTAATATAGGCATAAGACAAAAATTTGACAGAAAGAACTAATTACCCATTATAAAAAGTTGCTGGAGACCTAAATAGGCTTTTTACCACAAAAATTGAAAAATCAAGTCAGAACAATTTTCTGGCCCCTCATATTCCAGCTAGTCCTGCGGTTTAAAAACATCATGCTAGGTGAGCACTGTCATTTCTTCTGGCCTTATTAACACTGAGACAGTGAGTCACACTTGTGCAGACACTCACTCTGGTGTAGGTTCTACAATTATATGGATGTGGTCACGGTCTAATTCAAAATTCCCTTTTGAATTGGGTATTATTTAAAAAGTAATGTTATTTAACAATGTTATTAAAAAGTCTGTTATTTAGAAGCTGCATTTATCTAATATCTACTACAGTGTCTTTCAGTCAAAATGGATAGATAAAGAGTTTATTTCCAAGAGCTACAGAAAAATTCATAACTTTAAATACCTTGTGTTAAGAAAAAAAGGCAATAATTTGTGCAGTTGTAGAGTGATAAAGGACCTTGTTTGTCTGTAATGATAACCAAATGTCCATTGTAGGAGCAGCCTATGAACTCCTTATTTCTTTCAAGGGCCTTGAAAATAATCTGTTAAAACAAGTTCAACTTCATCTTCAGGATAATGTAAAATTTGAGATGTTACCCAAAAACTGTTGTAGACTTTGGATTTACAAACCAAAAAAAAATCTTCTCTTAACAATTCAGTGGTCTTTGGTCTACAGCAAGGTTTATTCAGGGGAATAAGTGTTTGCTGTATTTGTCCAGCTACACATCTGCTTTAAATACTGATTGGGGTGAATTTCCCTTGTCTGAGCATCATTTTGGTGGAAAGGAAACATACAGACTTGGTGCTGCAAATATTCTGGTCAGACTTCCCTCCACTTGAACTGGGGATGAAGTGTGGTACACGTGTTACAACCCAGGATGATGGAATGTGTCAGGGAACAAACCTGCTTCACAGCTGGGCCTTATTCTACATCTACCAAGTCTTCTGAAAAACACTAGATATGACTGGCTATGGATGGAAGAGGTGCAAATGTTGTCTCATCTGTATTGCATTTATCAACTAATTACAAGAAGACAACAATAATTTCAATTCAAAGTAAATGTAGAAAAACAATCTTTCCATATTTTGCTTCACTTGGAAAACTCCAAAGACCTGGTAATTGCATCCCATCACATACAAAAACAGACTATAGGCAGTGCAGCATATTCTCATTGTGGAAGAAAAAAATAGAAAAAGGAATTTTCCTCTGCATGCAGAAGGAAAATGAAGGTATGTTGAGTTTTGGGTTTGGTTGGTTTTTGTTGTTTGTTTTTATTTTTAATGAAAAGGAAGAAATGCAACTGAGGCAATATGGCAGCATTCAGCTATGTTGAAGACCCAGCTTTAGGTTCTTACCTTTAGGTAACTCTTAGTTTTTATATTATCAGAAATGCATTGCTCTAGGAACTGATCGTGGCAAATGCAGATACAGGTTGCTCCTTGAAATCATACAGCAGGAACCTGAAAGCTGATTTTTCTCACTCTCAGATGATTGACCTAACTGCTGCACAATTGGCTGTTATCAGGCATGTCAGAACTTTCTGGACCTGGAAAGCATTTCTGACAAGATTTGGATGAGATTATTTTGATAAAAACAGATTTTAATTTTCCCCAAACACTTCTGGTGTGCACTTACTAGGTGAATTTCTTGCATCTAGATTATGTGTTCACATCAAACAGTTTCTCAAGGCTAGAGACAAATACTTCATGGTAAGAAAGAAAGACAATAATTTGTGCAGTTGTAGAACTAAATAAAAGACCTAGTTTGTCTGTAATAATAATCAAATGTGCCAATGTAGGAGCAACCTAGGAGCTCACTCATTTTTCATGGGCCTTGCAGTTTTCAGTATTAATCGTTTTATAGGACAAAAAATATTCAGTGTAATTTCAGTAAAATTTTCAGTATGATCCCCCAGACTCTTCAAGAAAGAAGTTAAAGGAATTAATGGTATGTGAAGTTACTTCATACAGTGGGATTTTTTTGCATATGCTGAAGGCTTAGGAAAAGATAGTGATGGGAAAAATATGCTTAGTCCAGGGTTTTCACAATATGGTAAGAAGAAAGCTATGTCAGATCTAGCTCACAAAATTAATTTTTATTCTCTTTCTATTGATATGGTTTATTGGTGGATGAAATGATGTTCGATATTTCCTATATGTTGCCCAGATCTTTCAGTCTTCTAACAAAATGCTGGAGATTGTGTTTGGCTCATTTACCAGTATCCTTTCAGCTCTGATACAGTTTTAGCAATCAAAAAGGAAGAAAGAGGAGGGAAAGGTTGTAGTCATCGGTGATGTCAATGGCACAAATGCATCACACCCCCAAAATTTTCCTTTTCAAGTTAAAAAAAATAGTGGTTCAACAACTCGTTATTTCATTATCATTATCTAAATTACAATGCTCTTTTAAATTGTGCTACCACTGTTGTTTCGTATGTAATCAAAAATTTGAATGTCTAAATAAGAATGTTCCATTTCTAATATTGTTAGACCATCAGCATGGGAAATGAATCTTGAATACTGTTGATAGTGCTAATCAACAGTATGTAGATAGAAATTAATCATAACATTTTTGCATGATAACACCAGTAATTTTGGAAAAACGTAGTTGTACATTTTTTTCTCAAATTTTTTCTGTGTGGAAACATGAAAATAAAAAGAAGGCATGCCGGGAAAAAAAATTGAGATGCATTTTGGAAAGCTAACAACAGATTAAACAGAACCATTTATCTTTGTAGAGGTGATAGGGATAGTTATAGAAAGTATAATTTCCTGTTTCTAATCTTTCTTTGGAGAACTCAGCTGTTCAAATAAGAAAAAATGAAAAATAAGAAAAAGAAAAACAGAAGAATTAAAGAGGTCAAAGAGTGAATGAAATTAGATTAATTGGTTTGAAGATTAAAATTTTCTTTTTCCAAAGGTACAGAAAGGGAGAACACTGCAGCTTTTTCTAGAGTGGGTCCTGCATGATGGTTGTATCTCAGAGGGGCTGTGGAGAGCACAGACCTTGGTACTGTGCTCACCTGAATTCCTTAGTCACTGGAATGACTAAAAAAATGGAAAGGTATTTGAGAACTCAGTTTCTGTAACTGATAGATTCTTAAATTAGCCAGTCTTGGTTCTAAACAGAGACTTTTGGATGTAGCTGTAATTCCTCTGGAAAGATTCCTCCAGATCTTCAGGGTAGTTGTTTCTTACCCTTGATTTTGTTCACCCACTGTTCTGGTGAAGAAAAATGTAGTTTTTTTCTTACCAATCCCTTCATTCTGTTTATTATCTTACTGGTTTCTTGGGGGTTTTGAGAAGCTTAGATATTTCCCCATTCCAAACCCATGATTGATTAAAAGTTTTCCTTTTTACTATCTCACATTCAAACTCATTATCCCTCTACATCAGGCTGCTTTGTCAATCCTGACTCTAATAGGTACTGAAATTACTCTACTGCTTAATTTTATTGCTTATTGAACCAGGGGCACTGTATTTGGGTGCAGTGCTGAGCTCTCTTTGGCTGAGCCCTCCTCTTCAACAGGACTGTCTGTTTTTTTGAAACTCTAGCTGGGTGACAATGATGAGACTTCAGAGATGAGAAAGACTATTTATCTTTTCATGGCTTCTCTTGGGATAAGATCAAATAAATTTATGTATATCAAAGTGAATGACTTTTACTTTTTACCTTTTGAACTACAACTATTCTAAGGCCAACACATTTCTCAAGAGATAAAGAGAAAGGAAGAGATGTTTGGAAAGCATCTACTTTTAATTTTAGTAGAAGACATGGTGTTCCATAAATGTGCTTTTGTGCAAGATAATTTGTGGTGGTATTATAATAATATTGAAAGCAAATTGTCATTACCTTTTCGCTTAGGTGTACACAGATGTATGCTGCCAGTAGCTGGACAAGGAAAGAAATCATATGTACTCAGCAAAGTAAAACTCAGAAATAAGTATGCTTATTTTCTTTTTTATTTTTTAAAGATTCTGACATTTCCATCACAGGTCCACATACTTCTCCTTTATTTGGCAGCCCTCACACCCACCTCAGTGGGACCAGTCCATTCACTCAGAATCCCACATGCATGAAAAAGGGCTTTACTGGAATGCTCTTTTTTTCTCTTATACTTAAAAAAAACCAAACCAAGACACCAAACCAAAACAAAATGAAATGCTACAAAAACATAACGTGTTAAACAAAAAAACTCCAAAAACCCTACAGTTCCCTTCCCTGTAGTCCAGCTTCCGCAGACACATCAGCAGGCTTCCAGAGTAATTTTTGGTCTCAGCACGGTGTCTATTTGAAAATCACTTCAAAGAAAAACGGGTGATGGCAGGGAGAATATGCTTCACAGATGCTGGATGAAGATGAAAAGGGAACTGAGCAGTGGATTTTGGCTTTTGAGGGTGTTTTGTGACCCTCATAAAGTGAAGGGATTGGGAAACTGATTTCCACTGTTCTCAAACCTGCTCCAAGTAATGGTATAGGAAAGTGAGCAATATAGCCAAACACAAGAAGCTTATGTTTTGTTTTGGAGAGATTGCATACCTCCTTAGTGTGAGATCACAAATAGAGTATAGAACATATTTTGCTTCATACATTTCTGATTTCAGATTAAAACCCAAAATGGCAAACAGTATTTTTGTTGCAAGGTGAAATCACCATCCTCTTTAAACAGGAGACACTTTTCACAGAAGACATCTCTTGAAGGAAAAGAAAGGGTTTCCTGTGTGTTTGGGTCCCTGCCTTGTCCACTTGCTCACAACTGGTGGCCCTCTGTTGGCACACAGCTGGCAGCCCCAATACCTCTGTGGCACACAGTGCACACTCACTGTGTCACATTTATTGTGAAGGAAGGGGCATTGTTGAAGGAGAAGACAATTTGAACTGGTTGTTTCTGATTTTCCAAAAGTGGAGATTATTCACCCTGCTTGAATACTCTCTCCTCTGTTAACCCATATCTACATTCTGAATCAGGTTTTGGTAACCTAAAGAATGTCACTAGGCCTGTAATTTCTTTTTTTTTTTCCATCTTTCCATGGCGAAAGAGAAATTGCCACCTTTGGAAACAGAGTATTGGAAAAAAGTGTATATTTGCTTGGTTTTCAAAATTTTCAACTCAGTATCACACCAATACCTCTTGAATTGCAGGCATTAGAAGAGCCGACCAAGCCTGCTAGTGTGACTGAAGGCACTGCTTTGGACACTCATTCAGAGGTAGTGGTGTTATTTATCTTTCAGATCTATATTTGAAAGCAAAAAGCAAAGTTTAACTGAGTGATTCATCCTCCCTTTTCAGATGTGCTCCCCTGCCCAGCTCAGACAACAGACAGAAGAGTTGTGTGCTGTCATTGATCAAGTCCTGCAGGACCCCCTGACTATGGTAATCCATCAATCAGGATGTGAAATGAACTTATTTTCTTCCTTTCCTTTTGTCTCTTGTCATTAATGTATCCATTCTCTGTTGAAAAAATTTTCCAGCGCCGGTGTGAGTCTTCTCCAAGTTTTCTGCAGATGAGCACAGAGTCAGATGTTGGCAAGGTAGGTGAATAAGCCCATGTCCACAGCAAGGGCTCTTTTCAAGTAATTATAAAGGCCGGCAAAATCAGTAGGCAGTAGAATCTGCAACAATAAAACCAATGGCAGCTCAAAGCTGCTGCTGAGAAATGCAACATCAAAGGTGTTTGGTGGTTAAAAAAGCATGGAAAGACAGAACTGTAGCCCTGGAGCCAGTGCAGTCTTTGCTGCAGGATGCCTTCCTGAAGTCAGAAAGATATATATTATGATAGAGAAAGAGTGTGTTAAGGCTTCAGAGGCTAAAAATCTCTCGTACCTCGCCTGCCATATGGCAGGGTCTATGGCCTTCTCCCAGGCTGCATCCCATCCATGGGTCCTCACTACAAAGCAATCAATGTTTCTAGCTTTGATGGCTGTAAGCATCTTTCAGAACATAGGGTTTTTTTCGAGTTCATTATTTATTTTCAAATAATGGGAGTATTAAATTAATAGTTGGACTTTCTCTGAAGCTCTGATTTCATTTTAAGTCTCACCACCCACAGAAGGAGGATGTCTGCGACATTCCTTTCTCCTGGATAACTAAGAAATAGGTAGTGAAAGGCAGGGTTAATTTTCTATTTTTAAACTTCTGTTTTCGTTAAGTTATACTGATGTGCCTTCTTGGTTCGGAAGAATGGCTAACCAAGGGAAGAAGGCCTTGTATTCGTTTGGCTTCAGGTAAATTTAAGTTACTTCCTGTAGCTATAGGAAAGTGAAAACGGCCAAAATCCAACTAAAAACGGGAGGAATTTCTGACAGATGAACACATCAAAAAGGTAATCCATTCAAAATATCCTGCTGAATGTCCAGTCCACCATGCAAGAATAGGGCACAGGTCCAGCATTTCTCAGTGGCTATACTGAATATACATTTCAAATTTAATTTTCGTTTTTGAAAGTACTTCTGTCAATCAGCATGCAGTGGTGAATTGGACTCCAAGAGGCTGAAAGACAGAAATGTGACAGCAGGAGAAGGATGGGCAGACAGTGTTATTGAGCGTGTTTTCCAATGCCTGAAGAATCTGGAGTGGTTAAAATGCTGCTACCAAGCTGAGTTAGAGTATCCAAAAACCTCTTCCTTGGGCAATTGACAATGGAAGGCATCTTTCAGCAGTCATGAAATCAAATAAAAAGGGGCAGAAGGTGAGCTTAACATGATGGAACATAGGGACCAAGCTAAAAGAGGTGAGGATCTCAGAATGAGGTCAAAAAGTGCTTAGCAGAGGGTAAAGGAAAGACAGAGTCATGGAAGAAAAAGAGCGCTGATAGGTAAATGCCTTAGAATTGTTATGAATCAGTAAAATTCAAGCAAATTCTTGCAAAGGAAAGCATGGAGAGGTAATAATTTTTATTTTGTGAGCAAATGCAACTTAAATTTCATAGGACAACGATACCTATGGCTATCTAATTATAAGCATTTTGTTATGAGAGTCCTCATATTAAATGCCATCCTCAATAGAACAGGATCAATGTTTTTGAGCAGTAAAATTAAGTAACATGTTCTACAATAAGCATACAAGCAAAACTTAAATATGCCTTAATCTCATGTATGGTGTGAATCTTTCTGGAATGCTTAAATTTTCCTGAATTTGAGCAATTAATAAATTCTCAGAATGTTGAAAATCTCTTGGAGTTATTGTTCAGAGTAAATAAGCATATTGATTATTTATTTGGTTTTCTACAAGATGTCAACAACACTGCAGAGAGCAGCTGGGCGTGAAACCAGATATGTAAGTACTTTTACAATTGCTCTATATTTTGCATGCAAAAATGCTCACTTTGTCTGCTCCTAAACAATCCTGGGTGAGTCTGAACAAGCATCTGCTTGTGATAGCACGTGTTTGACTAGCATAGACGAGAACATATATTACAGTGCTGGCATTTGAGACTTGAGGTGTCTTCCCACTGTAGTAAATCCATCCTGGCTGGAGTCTCTTCACTGCTGTGTCTGTTGATGATTTTACCTGTGTGAATTAAAATTAAATGTGTGACATTAAAATTAATTTCCTCTCACATTCCTTAGTTGTTGTTTCCTTGGTCTGGGGCAGGAGTTCAGCTGTTTGGTAAACAGACTGTTTTTATGGGTGCTGAATGTGCATTTCTTTCCACTCAGCCTGCACTGTAGGGGACTTGCTTTGGTAGTAGTCCTGTAGTTCTCGCTTATCCTTCAGAATCTGGAGCTGATCCAAATTTTTCTTTCCAAGGTACACAGCTGGCTGAATACACACAGTTTAGATGAATTGAAGCTATTTTGTTACATACACATACATTCCAACATATGATGAAAATATCTATATTGAGTCATTTGTTCAATTATTGAAACATTAAACCCAATTAATATTTTAATTCTCTCTAGCATCCACAGTTACTGCAGGTTCCACATTTTACTTGCAACTCATTTAGTCATGTGGTGAAAAATCTCAGCTTACTATTCATCATTCAGCATTTCTATTGCACCTCAAATCAAAGCAGTGCTGGCAAAGCAACAGAGGTCTCCCAGTTTTATGCCAGCACAATGCTTGACTGATCAATTCAATTTTGCTTCCTGAATGTGGCAGTATGCATATTTTATTGCATACTGTGATTTTTGCTTCACAGATTGTGCTGGCTCATACTAATTAGGAAGAATATCAGAGGAGAGCTTTTTAATGAAATAAAAGAGTGTACTTCCGAGGTACTCTTTGAGAACAGAGTGTATTTAATGACACTCCAGTGCAAATCTCCAGCTCCCCAAACTGGAATAGGGACATATACCATAAATTCAGGCATCCAGCTTAGAGAATCCTAGGGGTGGCATGGAAAATCACTCTTACAAACACTTTTTTGTCCCATTTCCACCAGAAATTTCTAGATGAATGAAACAAGTCAATATTTAAAAATATTTTTGGGAATAACACAGAGGTTTATTGGAAGGCTAAACTTTCATATAAATTGTACAGGTGTGTTGTATTTTTTGTGTGTCAGGAGACAGACTGGTGTCCCCAGTCTGGGCTGTGGTGCCTGAACTTGATGGGTCCAGGCTCTCCTGTACTCTGCCATTGCTGTACTCTGCAGCAGAGTCTCCTGGGAGATGTATCAGGTGTCTATAATAGCATAGGTGCATCATAGCTCTTTCCTCCTCTCTTGCTCTGCTTCCTTAGTAGAATATAAAAAGGCTATTTTTGCCCCAGTTAATAATCCAGGTGGTGGTTTGTCCTCTGACCATTAGAGAAGGGGCACACAGAAGTGGTTTTCCATAGAGTTATCTCTTTTTGTATTTATGATATCTAATATTCAGACACTTGTCAAAATGTTGCTTTGAGGACACTTTTGGGTAAAAGAGGAGCTTAAATTTGTTTTTGAGTAATGCTAAAGTATTATTTGTAATATGTAAAGATTTTATTTATTATTTATAATATGTAAAGGTATATGTATGCACATATGTAATATTGCCAATTACTTCAATAGGTTATATAGAGTAGCAGATTATAGAAGTATGTTGAAATAGCCTGCCATTTAACAATTAAAATGTTATAGATTGCCTTGGCCTCAGCTACCTTTTATCTTCTCACGAACTTCAGAACCTTCTAAGGATGTAAATGATTGTACAAACAGCAAGGGAGTGTATAAAAAGTATGAAAACTAACTTCAGGTTATACCAGCTGACAGCTAAGTACTACAGTTGTAATTTAACAGCTTCTAAAACTGTATGGTCTTTGCTATGATTCCATTCACCATTTAATAATAATGCATCTCTGTAGGCTTTAGGGATGACATTGCTGATTTTTAATAATACAAGGATTCTCTAGATAGGAATTTCTCATGATTAATCGTAAAAATGAATGTCCATATTATTGACATGTATGCTTAAGTAAGATTGTTCTGGTTCTCCTACTGTAAAGTGAGAAAAGGTTGAGAAGATACTCAACCCAGTACTATTCATAATGTTAATAACATTGATTCTGCAAATTAACAGACAATGGCAGGCTCAGCAAAAAAAGGTTTAAATTTCAAGATTAGATCAAGATGAAAAAGGTACATTTTGTTGCACTTGAAAAAAGGATCTCTAGCATTTGATTTTATCTAGAAATAACTGGAAATGAGAATGTTTATATTCTCTCATACCACTGCATCAGTGGGAAAAGCTTCTGTAGCTAAGCTAAGCCCAGTGCTGCAACCTGGATTTTTTTTCTGTAATCATTATAATCACAAGAGATATTGCATGTAATACTGTATATATATTCATCTTTTTTGCAGGCCAACCTTTACAAATCGGTGCCTATAGTAACTGAGAGTCAGCTGGTATGTATAGCACAGCTGTGATACACTGTTTTCCAAAATTTGCACAAGCACAAAATTTTATTAATTATTTGCTTTCTTATTCCTTTGAAAAAAAACCTCCAGTCAATATCTTTTTACAAAGCTGCATTGCTTCTACAGAGCTGTATGGGGTTTTTTTCTTCTGTGCTGAATACACACCTGTTTTAAGTAGCTATAAATTGTGACACTACTTGTAAACCCACGGGCCAAATGGCAAACTACAAAGTCATGCTGAATCTTGAGGTGTATGACAGCAGTAGAGTCAGTTGCTGGTTCTTGGACTCTTGTAATATTCCACATGTACAATTCTGTTTAAATGCAAAAAGATTCTATAATCTATTTTCTTCTTACACTGTTTTACATCAAAGCTGCTTTAAAGAGTGAAAAGCAAGGCTAAGATCAAGTAAGAAAGGGAGATTATATACCAGATGTTCATTTTAGCTCTGTTCACAATTTCATCTTGTTGGAGACAAAATTTCAGAGGAAGAGTCAGAAGAGAAATTATGGAGCCTGCCCAAGTGACAGTGACCACTAATGAGTGCTTAGGGAAAAAATGGAGATGTGGATGAGAATTTTTTCTCTTGTATTTCAACTAAGGGAATCTTAGGAACTTCCTGAATCAATTTCTTCTCCTAGCAATCCTTGACTATATCTTCTTCCATGATTTTTTCCAGTTGCTTTTTGAATTTTGTTATATTTTGGTCTTTATAACATTCTCTAGCAATAGGCTTTACTTTTAAGTTATGCATGGTGCAAAATAGTACTTTATTCCTTTGTTTTAAACCTATGACTTGACCTCTGTGTTTGTACTGAAATAGCAAATAATTTTTCTTTCTTCACTTTCCTAATAACATCAATTTTTTCTAGGTATTAACAATAATACCTAGACCTAATACTACCGTCATCTCTGTTTCATGTAGAAAATTAAAAATTGCTTGCTCACTCTTTGAAAAGTATGGATACTGCCCCATATCACTGATGATATTTCTTGCCCTTTTATATATCTTTTTCAGGCTTTGTTTTTGAGATTGGGAGACTAAAACCATAAACTGCTCTTGTATAACTCTGAATACAGACATTTCTATTTACATGAGAATGTGATAAAGTCCTTTATTGCTATTTCTATTCCTTTCTTAATGATTTATAGTACTTTATTTAATTCTTCTTACTTGTATTGAGCAGCAAGCCAGTGTTTGCACAGAACTGTACACAATAAAGTCAAGATATATTTCCTGAGTGGTGAGAGCTGGCTTCTCAGCTAATTAGTTCATTGGTGTATGAGCAAATTTAGGATGTGGGTTAGTTTTTTGCTGTGAAATGTATCAAAGCTGAATTTAGTTATATTTCACCTGCCTTCTATCATTTGTTCACTTAGTATTGTAAGGTCCTTCTGTAACTCTTTTCACTGATATTTTTAGTTCCCTAATAAATATTACCAGCAAACTTTCTCACTGTACCCAACATTCTTTTCTATCTGATCTGCACCCATAATTAAAAGCCCAGATTCCCAAGCACATCTCTGAGGAACTCTGTGGCTTGTTCCAACCCTGCTGCTGTGGACAGGGAACCTTTAACTAGACCATGTTGCTCAGAGCTCCATTAAACCTGACTAGGATTGAGGGGGCATCCACAACTTCTCTGGGCAACCTGTTCCAGTGCCTCACCACTCTCACAGTAAATAACTTCTTCCTAATTCCTAATCTAAACCTGCCCTCTTTCAGTTTCAAGCAAATCCGCCTTGTTCTGTCCCTGATGGCATGCGGTTGCAACTGGGACCTGACCTGCCAATTTCAGGAAGATCTCAGGGGCAACCAGTGTCATAATAACAGGGGAGAAAATTAGAGGTGAATGTGCCCATGCATCTGCCAACATCCAGTGTTCTGACTTTTCAGACAGATATTATGCAAGGCTCATTCTTATGCAAAATACCTTCTGTTCCTGAGGGAGGGTGGCCCGCCCTGTCCATGCTGCCTATAGAGCAGCCTGTAGCTTATTTCTAATTGTACACTTGCTGACCTGAGCCAAACTCATGACCCAGTGACACTGGGTCAGTGTCACTGATTATGGGTCAACTCTGGAACTTTTGCTTCAGCCCTGTGCAATTTGCTGAAAGTTTTGTACACATACGAGGGCAGCCCAGTGCAGCCATAACAGCCTTTACCATTTTTTGATGTTACTGTAGGAAGACCAGCTGTTTCCTTGGCAAACCTTAGTTTTAGATTGTTTCTCAGCATGTCAGCTGTGACATTTGTCATCAAAGAAAGAGTTCAAGTTCTTAGTTTTGGATCAAAGATTTTATGTAGCTTGTCAGGGTGCTAATAAAGTGTTTAGAATTCAGGTTGCTGGCTCATATCTGTCACTCTGTTAGCAGAGTCAGACATAAACATATGACTCAGTCAGCACTTGTGTACATCATGTTGTTTAGATAATGCTTCCTTAAAAGCAATTCTACAGCATGCTTTTGGAAGAGGTTTCTTACAAAAGGAGAGTAGCTTATCCTTGATGATTTCAGGTACCACAATGGGCTTTTAACTGCATGGCTGCATGGTGTGGAGGAGTGCCAGAAGGCCACATGTCCATTTTCTGCATAATAATGACTTGATAACAACTGTACCTTTCTTTTTAAATTTATATTTACCTTTATGTTGAAATCCAGACATTTTATGGATGCTTTTCAGATGAAAAGTTGATAGAAAAATAAGTATCTTTTGGTGAATCCTACAAAGATACCGTCATGAACTATGGACTATAAATTCATTAAATAAGCACTGCATCTTTGCAAAGGCTGGTCTTTGTAATGAAAACGTTTTTGATGCAGCTTACTCTTTAAAAAAAATTAGTATCACTGCATGGCTGATTTTTTTGCTTTCAGTTGAATATTTTTCTTACTTGATGAGACAAATGAAAGGGCCCCAATTGTCGAGAGGAGGGAGAGTAGAAAACACAAATCTAGGGGAAGATATTTTGCTCCCTGGGCCTTGCTCTGCCTGGGTGTGTTGTGCTCCTGCCTGCCTTTGCTGCCTTCACCTCAGACCCTGGGCTGTGCTCTGTCCTTTCCCAGGGCAGAAGCAGAGCACAAACACTCTCTGCACCCTCCCCTCCAATGGACATCCCTCTTGCCTTGTCCTTGCTGGATGCCTGCAGGTCTTGTTTTAAGGTGATCCATCACTCAGTTTACATGCTACTTCCAGCAATCTCAGCTGCATCATTTTAAGCTTACTTTCATAGTAAGCTTCTCTTTCCAGACTGACTGATGAAGTGTATTGCTCTTACAAATAGACAGCATGGTTATGTTATTAAGTACACATATTTATTTTATAAATAAATCTAATAAGGAAGCAAGTTTCTTCTCTGCATTTTTATACCCAGCTGGACACTGAGGATGGGGAGCTGTGACAACACTTATTTCTCAGTCTCAACTGGGCAAGCTGCCCCTCTGTGCTGCAACCACAGAAGCAGCTCAACGTCAGTACTTGTTACCTACATAACTTGCGACAGAGACTACTTATTTTCTTTGGGTTAGTCATAACAGAGGAGAATACAACTGACTCATTTAAAAGTTTAAATTCAATTACCAATCTTTGAAGACTTGACTGCTTTTAAAATTCCAGTGAGAAAGCATAATTTTTTTTCCTTTTTTTAGCTCACTGAACATGACTATTTTAAAATTATCCCTTAGCCTCCCTTTAGAGTTAATGCTCCAATCCATCTTGTCAGATTTTATTGCAAGAATTAAAAAAAAGTCACAGATATACTAAATTGAGAAGTTAATAGTCAAATATTTTGGTTGACGGGTTGCTAACCAAGGATTTTTTCTTGATTAAATAATCCAATTTGTCTGAAATTATGGATATCACATATCCATGCTGATCAGATTCTCTAAAATTGTACTTTTACAATTGAATTCTTAAAGATACTCCGTCACCGAGGCGAGCGGCTCTAGTGCTGGCAGTGGAGCGCTCTAGTGGGGTGCACTAGGAGGGGCTTCCCTAGCTGGGGAACCTCAGAGGGAGCTGGAGAGAAAAACTGGCTGGATGGCCAGGCTCAGAGAGTGGTGCTGAATGGAGTTAAATCTGGCTGGTGGCTGGTCACAAGGGGTGTTCCCCAAGGCTCAGTATTGAAGCCTGTTCTGCTTAGTATCTTTATTGATGATCTGTAGGAGAGGATTTTAATGCACCCTCAGCCAGCTTGCAAGTTGAGTGTTGATCTTCTGGATAGAAAGGTTCTGTGCAGAGGGATCTGGACAGGCTGGGTGGATGGGCTGGGGCCATTTGTATGAGGTTCAACAAGGCTGAGTGCTGGGTCCTGCCCTTGGGTCACAACAACCCCACACAGAGCTGCAGGCGGGGGGCAGAGTGGCTGGAATGGGGCGCAGTGGGAAAGGATCTGGGGGTGCTGGTCAACAGCAGCTGAGCATAAGCCAGCAATGATGAGTAATAGAGTGGCCAGCAGGACCAGGGCAGGGATTGTCCCCTGTACTCGGCACTGCTGAGGCCACACCTCCAGTGCTGGCTCCAGTTCTGGGCCCCTCACTGCAAGAAAGACACTGAGGGGTTGGGAGCGAGTCCAGGGAAGGGAAACAGCTGCTGAAGGGTCTGGAGCACAAGTCCTGTGAGGAGCAGCTGAGGGAGCTGGGGGTGTTCAACCAGTAGGAAAGGAAGGTCAGGGGAGACATTATTACTCTCTGCAAGCGCCTGAAAGGAGGCTGTAGCCAAGCAGTGATAGGACAAGAGGAAATGGCCTCAAGTCTTGTCAGGAAAGGTTTATATTGAACATTAAGAAAAATTTCTTCAGGCTGCACAGGGAAGTGGTTGAATCACCTACCCTGGAGGGATTGAAAAGATGTGTAGATGTGGCTCTTAGTGATATAACTTACTGGTGGACTTGGCAGTGGTAGGTCATTGGTGGGACTCTTAGAGGCCTTTTCCAATCCAAACAATTCTATTCTACGTTTGTATCATTTAAAGTTTCTGAAATCAATAGTATGTCTCCACTTTTGGTGCTCTGTCTTAAAATTTCCACTAATTGGACATAACATTCTGCAGGTATTTAAAATACATGTAGATGGAGTGCTCAGGTACATGGTTTAGTTGTGAACTTGGCAGAGTGAGGTTTTGGCTGGACTCAATGATTGTAAGGGTCTTTTCCAGCACGCAATCACTGGTATTATTCCCCAGTAAGATTTTACCTAACGTGCTTCTGCCTGGGGGTAAGTTAGCAGCATCACAGTTTGTCCTTCTTTGTTTCACAGTTACTGTTTTGAGAAGCCTAGTGTGAAAACAGACGTGTGGCTGTGCATAAAGTGTGACTTGAACTTATCAAGCTGCAGCTGAACAGCCAGAAAAAAAAACCAGCCAGCAAAACCCACAAACCATGGTCTGACAGCATGGTAGCTATTTTTTGTCAGTAATAAACACATGCCAATGATGAATTCCTGTGCCTAAAAGCAGCTCTTGGCACTTTTGCCCACAATCTGTACTAGAAGGAGTCCAGGCAGTATGACACTGAATAATTTTGGTGGTGCAATATCTCATTAATAAAATTTTTTAAAATATAGTCAGTACAGCCCCACCAGAATTGACTTGTCTGACAAATATTCTGTAAACTGTAAGTATTTTATGTGATTTTTCTTCCATCTCTTTTCTCCTGGGTGTGCTATGGGTCAAGACAAAACCTGGTGTCATTCGTCCCGTGCTGGTGAAAGGAAAGAGTGCACAGCAAAAAGAGGAGCCCTATCAACCCAATCCTTTTAAAAAGTACCTTGAAGAAATCAGTGATCAAAATGTTGAGCAGGTGAGTAGCTCTCACTCTGAAGGATTTTGTAGCCTCAGCTAGTTTCCTTAAAGATGAAGGAAGGTATAAACACAGATCCTTGCTCTGTCCTGGTGTCTGTTTT